>CAJQUN010000818.1:0-179804 GCA_907163345.1 Haberlea rhodopensis | reverse complement strand
GCCAATTGTATTCATGTGGGGGATGTAGGAATTTTTTTGGTGAGCCCAAATTGAGATTGGGTCCAAGTTGGTTACTGAGAACAATTTGGTTTGAATGGTCAATGGGATAGAAATCCCACATTGAGATTTTAACCAATAAAGATTTGTTTATATTGAGAAACAAAATTAGAGAGTGTAGTCTATGGGACAGGTTGCTGCCTCCTCTTCCGTCCGTCCCTCCGTCCGTCTCCGCTCGCTCGTCGCGCCGCGCCGCGTGTCGCTGCCGCGGCCGGCGAAGGCAACTCTATCTTTTTGCTAACACGTTTTTTCTAGAAGATTGACCTTTCACCTACTCATCGGTTTTTGATATCCTACCTTGATTGCTGAGAGTTAATGGATTTAAGTGAGCCTTAAATCTGAGATTTATGCTGAGGCTTCTCAGCTACCCTACTATGCATTGTCATTTATGTTTTGACCTTTGGTAGGTCTGCTGTTGCAGCTGCTCCAGCCTCATTCTTTAGTTTATTCCGAAATCATTCTTCATTCATACATTGCATACTGTTTGAGAGTACTGCATACTACTAGTGTTCAAAGCAGTCTGCTCGGAGTTTTGCTTCAATCCGAATAGAGGTGATTGGGCGATGTACCTTGAAACTCACTTGTCCAGGAGGTCAGAAGCTAAGGCGGGTAATTTGAGTTTACGGGCACACGGCTTGATGTGGCATCGTCCAGAATTGCTCCAGTTTCCTATTGTGCAAATTTCGAATAGTATTTATATACTACTGCTGTAAGTTTACAGTATATTTTATTTTCGATTATAATTGTAATCTGATTATAATTCAGTTATCAATAACTTGTGGTATAACAGTATGTACATTAAAAATTTATGTTTTTGCTTAAAAAATCTAGAGATTGTATTAAAATTAAAAATTTTAGAAAAATGATTTTTTTTATAACATCGTTTCAATAATTAATAAGAATAATATTTAAAATATGAATTTTTTTTGTTATTTTAAAATTTTGAGTTTATAATAATTTTTTATGTTACGAGTGGTATAATAATTTAAGAATTCTAAAGTATGATAAAGGTAAATAAATATTTTAGTAATTGTATAACATTTGGAAGTAGATTAGATAGAGTAGTTACAGAAGGATCACAATTTACAAAAATAGGTTTTTTATGGACATTTTTATTAAATGAGAATGGATTATTTTCGTCACTTGATAAGTGAACTTTTTATTTTTTTAAAATTATAATATGATTTCAAATGTAGTTTTTCTACCTTCTAAATGTCTGTTTGCAATTGCCTTATTGAAAATATTTTTATATTATTTTTGCTTAAAGTTGGAAAAAATTGTGTTTAATCAAAAACATTGTTTGCTATTAAAATAAAAAAAAACAGCTTAATCAACTTCAGTAATTACAAATTTGTCAACGATCAAATTAAAGAAAGAAACATCTCATTATTTGATTCTCTACTTCTACTTTTAACTTATATTTTTAGAGAAGCAATAGTAGAAGCAATGAAATCAAACGCATACTAAAAGAAGTGGGTGTTTGTGATTGTTTTTCAAAACTGCTTATATGCGTTTCAGACAAAAAATAGATTTTGAGTGTTTTTATTTCATTGCTTCCGATGTTACTTCTCTAAAATAAGTATGTAAAACAGAAGTAGCGAAACAGTTTATGAGATTGATTTTCACTGCTTTTACTTGTGTGGTACACAATTTTGTAATAATTTGAAGTTAAGTAAGATGTTTTTTAATTTTAATATCAAACACTCAATATTTTGCTTAAAATATTTTTTCTAACTTTAAGCAAAAACACATAAAATATTTGAATAAGCAATTGCAACCATACCCTAAATCTCTCATACATTAAAGCTAGTATAGATATATAGATTAATAGATATTGATACATATTGATCAATACACAATATCCAATTAAAAATAAGAAATTTAAAGGAAAAAAATTATAATAACAAAAGCTTATAAAAAATTTAGTATCTAAATATTGAGACAATTTTCAGTCTTAAAAAGTTCATTCTATTTTTTTATACTAAAAGCAAAGAAATTTGAAATTTAGATTTTTTTCCAGAAATATTTTTAAAATTTACCTTTTTAACTCAAACTTTGTTGATTATTCACATAAAATTCATAGGGTTTTTAACTTTTTATTCGGAAAAAAAAAACTTATATAACAAAATAATCGAAATTTTAAAAACATTTTAAACTAACCCAAACACAGCATTTGAGATGGCGTCTTAACCTGAAGACGCCATCCCAAATAGCGTCTTCAGTTGTGGTTAAAAAAATAATAATTGAAGGTGCCATCTAAGATGGCGCCTTCATCAATGTTTTTTTTTTGCGCTCCTTCCTTTCTGCAAAAAACCAGAAGAGTGGGTCGAGATCGAACAACGCGCATTCAAAATGAGATGGACTGCCAGAAGCCCGTGCAAGACGACAAATGACTTCAACTTCTCGAAATCAATAAATTATTTTATGTGCAATTGATTGTAAGTTTATTTTGTAATGATTATTGTGAAAATTATTGTAAGTTTAATTACAAAATCATAGTACCTTGGTTATTCGTTTATAACACGATTTTAGTGTATGTTTAATTGCTCACAAAACAACATTGTTCAATATTTTTTCAACTATCAAATATTTACAAGAGGAAGGCAACAAATGTTATCAACGACCACGAGACCTCGTTTGTAAATGTCCTCCGGTACCACAAGGAGGAGGAATGATCTCTCTTCGAACTCTCTGTCTCCTATCCACTTGGTCATTCCTCTGTTGTACCACAGGTACATCAGTAGGTGGACGATATGGTGTGAACTGTGGAAATACAACAGGTGATACATCAAAATTGAGACTCGTAGATGTGGTATATGATTGCTGCAAATTCAATCCCGACATCTGTACCTGATGTGTGTAGATCGGAGCATATGGAGTGAATGATGAATGATCATACATAGGTGGCTCGGGGAACCAGTAAAAGATGTAGATGGACCTGCCCCATCTGTCGGTATAGGTGTATACATAGAAGGACATGCTGCATCTGTCGAGAGGTGTTTACATAGAAGGACATGCGATATCACTCTCGCTGCGTGCATGGACCGACTATACTGGTTCTTCATCAGGCTCATGAACTTCTTCGTAAGGTGGGAAGTTTCTGTCTCGTCGTTCACGAGCCACTTGCATCACATTTTGCGTTATTGCCCTATGATGCTCTCTCATCGACTCCATAAACGTTATAACAGATTCTCCCTCAGCAGGATAGCGATCGCAACTAACACTCAGCTGATGCATCTGATAAATCTGAAAAGTGAATAACAATAATTAAATTTTTTAATTTATAAATCCATATGACATATTCTAAAAAAACAATGTTTAAATCTATTCACTTACCAAATGATGCCACGCTGGGCCGTCACCATGTTTGTATCCAGTCTGTACAAATTTTCTTTGATGGCCAATATATCTACGTGTGACTCGTTCATACCACTCACTATATACAACCACTACTGCACAATATAGTGGTCTGTCCACACATAAATCACGTGCATCTCCCATTTTTGTATATATGCAACATAGTGTGCACTCCAATCCTTATTGATACTTCCCTTCGGTCAACTGAATGTAATTTATCATCCCGTGATCGTGGATCTATGGGGATGTCTTGTAGCATTTCAAATTGACGAAGAACCATATCAGGACAGTGCATTTCAACAATATCATAACAAATTAATGGGCCGGCATATGTCCATAACTGGATGTTCAGTGCACTCAGCAGGGTATGGCTGCCAATTAAACTACAAATACAAAATTGGATTAAAATAATATAAATAACATTATTTACTTTTCACAACAAACACAACTAATATATTGCTTACTTGAGTTGATGGCTGCTCCTCAAGAATGTCCTTAATGATACGTACAGAATGCCTCCTTGTTTCTGTAAACCTTCAATGACTTGCGCATCTGAAAAGAACCACAATTACAAAATCTATAAATATATTAAAACATATAAAATAGCACAAAACATAATTACATTATTACCTTTCACCATATGGAGCAGCATGTAACATATTCTCCTCATCGATAATGATTGGGCCAATGTCGAATCTAGCATCACCCAGTTGAGGAGTTAAACCAGGTATTCTTGACCATGTCAAAATCTAAAATATTGTCAGGAATAATATTAGTTATTATGACGATAAAAATATTTTAAACATTTGAAAAGTGCTAACGTAAAGTTTACCTGTACGACCTGTAACACCACCTATCACTTTTTTTCCTCTCATCGAGGAAGTGCATAACTCACGGTACAATATATGCCAATACGGCACTCCCCCAACTATAATTGCCAACTGAATCAATATTCTCTAACTTCTGTAAAATAATAACTTTACAGTATTGCCGGATGAATCAGGGCACAAATTCCACCTAACATCACTAGCACACAAGCCCGAGTATATCGGACTACATCTTCTGCCGTACTGTGCTCAGTAAGAGCACCAAATGATTCTTTATTGCAGATAAGTACAACCTTGCACCTTTAAAGTGTACAGTATCCGGTGTAAATCCCAAAAGCATATGACAATATTCATGCCAATCAGGTATACTCATCATAATCAACACCGGATAATACGATACCATCTATTGGCAATGCCTATATCACTGCAATGTCTTGCAGTATGATGGTTGCCTCTCCGGATCTAAAGTGGAAAGTATGTGTTTCACGGCGTCATCTCTCAGCTAAAACCGTGATGAGGTGAAAGTCAAGTGCAATTTTACCAGACCTATAAACACCATAAAAACCAATATTGTCCAACAAACTCACAACACGAGTATCGATGGGGCAAAGATCCCAAAATATTTATCAGGGTTTCTGCCTCGAAGTGTTGAATCAATATCACCTGCCCAAACATTCTCAGATCGATGACCTGACTGCAATGATAGGAGATGGCTGTCAATCGGGCCTGGTGCTCTTTGTAAATCCATCCTGAAATATTACACAATAAATATTAACATAACAAAAATATAAACACGGCCACCACCACCAGCCGCCGCCGCCGGCCACCTGCCGGAAATGGCAGCCACATGCCGACACTCCAACGCCGTAAATCATCCGGCATTCTGTCCTTATCTCCATATTATAACTAATTTTTCAATAACTATTAAACAACAAAAATCAAACACAAACAACACAATAATTGAAATTTTACAACTTTCAAAAATTTATATTAAAAAGCTGTAATGTTACCTCAAATTCAAGAATGACAAACAACTAAGCTCCACAAATTGCAAACCACAATAATTTTGAAATTTGGCACAAAAAATGATTCAAGAGTTTGAAATTTTTTGAGAGAATTTGCGAGGAGGGAATGAAGAAAAAAGGAGGAAGAAGGGAAGAAAGGAAGGAAGGGCCGACGCAAAAAAAAAAAAAAAAACATTGATGAAGGCGCCATCTCAGATGGCGCCTTCATAAAAAAAACAATTTTTTATTAAGATGTCGCCTTCAATTATTTTTTTTAACCACGACTGAAAACACCATCTCAAATGACGTTTTGGGTTAGTTTAAAATGTTTTTAAAATTTCGATTATTTTGTTAAATAAGTTTTTTTTTCCGAATAAAAAGTTCAAAAACCCAAATTCATAAGTTTGAAAATTGGTTGGTAGGAAATGGTGGTATAGTCAATGGGAAGAAATAGTTATGTTGAGTGATTAAAAGTATTTAAGAATAATTAATTTTTTAATCTCCATTAAATACGCTAAGCAAAAATATTTAATAGTTTAAATAGTTTTTTAGTAATAAAATTACTGATAATAAGAAACCGACTAAGAGATACAAGTTAAAGCTTGAACGGAAGACGAAACGATACGTCTACGCACCGAAGATTGATCTGAAAGATGTCCAGCTACGCAGGCGTGAGCAGCGGCGACGGTGAGATGAAGGGCGGCGAAATTGACCTCGAATCCGGCGAGATGCTGTACCCTGGCATCGGGTATGGCGAGAATCAACTACGATGGGGATTCATACGCAAAGTCTATGGTATTTTGGCCGCGCAGATCGTCCTCACCACAGCCGTTTCCGCCGTCACCGTTTTATACGCGCCAATTAATGATCTTCTTCGTGGCAATTCCGCTTTACTGCTTTTTCTTCTCTTCACCCCCTTCATCTGTGAGTATTTCTTTGATAAGACCTTCGGATTACTCTTCGATTTTGATTTTGCGCCTAGATTTCTAATGTATTTTCCTCCATGTATGTATGTAGTTATTAGAGATTGGTTTTTGCATAGACTTTTTTGGGCCAATTCTAAGGCTTTTACCACCCCCTTTTTCAGATCTATCCTTCATTTGTGACCAGATTAATTATCCCCTATCTTAGTTGCACTTCTCAATCTCCCCTCCACCCCCGTCGTATGAGAGCATGAATGGCCGAGTCAATTTTTTTTCTCTGAATTTTTTTGATAGCTTCTCTTTATAGTGGTATATACACAAGCAGTTGATTAGATACATAGATTTAGAACGGATGGTGTACTGCACTCTGGGTTTCCTGCTATGTTTTGTATGTATTTCAGAACATGACATTGGTTTGGTATTTGAAAAAACTTCACGACATACCCTGACACCATTTGGAACGAAAAATCTGGTACTGTGTGTATTGATTAAATTTGTGATGCATTTATGTTGTTTTGAGGTCAATTTTCTAGGAAAGATCTGTACTGGGGTCTTATTTGAAACTACAGATAGATGATTGTTTTCTTTTTCTTGTTGTATGATTTTGCCATTAGATACCCACAACATGAAATCATTTAAAGTTTTAGTAGTTCTTTGTGTGCTTTGTCCATAATTTTAACCTGTTTTTTTTTCTCTTTTTCACCATTATATGTAAGGATAATGAATTTGAATTTGAACAGTGATGTGGCCCTTGTTCGTGTATCGACAAAAGCACCCATTGAACTTCATTTTCCTTGGGCTTTTCACTGCTTCCTTGAGTCTCACAGTTGGTGTTAGCTGTGCCAATACAGAAGGTCAGTAGTTTTCGAATATAAGTTTCAAGCTGAGGCTTTACTGGATGTTTGCTTATTTTACTATCTTAGCGAATATAAGTTTCAAGCTGAGGCTTTTCTGGATGTTTGCTTATCTTACTATCTTAGCTTGTATCTAAACCTATTACAATTAAAGAACTGTGCTTCAATCCTTAATCTTTCTGTGGTGGATAATTGTTTATATTGCATCTCACAATGCATCAATCTCTAATTCAATTCACAGGAAGAATAGTGCTTGAAGCGTTAATCTTGACATCAGCAGTAGTTTCAGCTCTGACTGGCTACACTTTCTGGGCTTCAAAGAAAGGAAAGGACTTCAGCTTTATGGGACCAATCTTGTTTACTAGCCTTTTTGTCTTGATTTTGACTGGTTTTATTCAGGTAGGTTTCTCCCTCGCTTAGCCATTTCGTATTTTGGTTAAATATTTACATCTCATTATCTGACAAACAATGTCTTGCTTTGGGGATGCAGATGTTCTTCCCATTTGGATCCACCTCCGTAGCCATTTATAGTGCAATGGGTGCCATAATTTTCTCAGGATACATAGTCTATGATACCGACAATTTGATCAAACGCTTCACATATGATGAATATATCTGGGCATCCGTCATCCTTTATCTGGACGTCCTCAACTTGTTCCTTACCATTCTGCGGATGCTAAGGCAGGGAGACAACTAAGGCTGCGATGCATTGCTTCATGCCACAGTGTTCTGTTTATAAACAATTATGTTTTGTTGATGTACTGACTGCTGAGAGAGATTTGCACGGAAGTTGTATATCTCCCTTTTCTTGTTGATATGTAATGCTACTTTGCTGAGTCCTATAATCAAATCAAATGTTATGAACACGTGAAATTCGAAATTGGCTAAATAAAGAGTTTACTCAGTTGCATGTTAATTACGTTCATGTGTTACTTGGTGTGTAATTTTATGTCCTGCAGTTGTGACATGAGAATATCATTGCATAAATGAAGCGAATCTTACATTCCCTGTGTACCATTTCTAATAATATGATATCTTGAGATACAATGTTTTTTTATCATGGGGTGGAGAATTTTCTCAAATGCTATTTTACAAGACTCAAACCCAAGTCTTTGGGAAGGTGACTAGTGAGGCTATTCTTTCCCAAAATGGGAGGATGACTCATGAGGCCATCTTGAGATACAATGTTATGTTCCATTATAACTAGCAGTTGAACATGGCAACGCATATAATAATACATCATCATGTTGGTTATGAGATCATTATCGAGTGTAGAAAGCTATAGCATGAGTTGTAACCGTAACCGTAACTTTTTGATTGATTGAAGTTGCCATTTTGAAGGTTCGTTCGTTTAACACATGTTAAGCTATTGAAAGACGGCGTATATTATTTTTGTTACACCGTTTAGTACGAAGGAATAGGATGAGACTTCACATCTTTGTCTCATACAACATTTGACTCGAGTTCAACAATAATTGTAGTTAAAAATAATTCTATTAGAGTCGTACCCAATTTGTAAGTTCTCAGATGATCGGTCATCTTCTTCTAGACCAAGTTGTTCATAATTCCCTGGTGCACGATCATTCACTTTACATTTGGATATAGGAGAGGCTTAAACATAAAGGTCTGGAAAAAATAAGAAAACTATCGATAGCAAGTTAGGATAATCAAAGTTGGTGTATAGCGGCGGAAAGTGCGCCTAAGATTCAACTTTTGGAAGCCGAGACACTCTCTCTATTTCCTTAATTATTAGTTCCTTTTCCTCTTCAAATTGGTCATCTTCAGCACCTGCAATAACACCAATACATTTAGCAGGCAAATAATATTTAGATGACTGTTACTGTGGAAGCAGTTTTCCTGTTTATTGATTTATGACAGTGATTCCACAAGTTCGAAGTTTTCGACTGATATATTGTGTAACCTTTTGCCGACAGATAGATTATGGAGCAATTCTAACAGCATTTCATGGTTCCTCGCGAGGACAACTTGGAAGTCCGACAGACGAATTTGTTTTTCAATCCAGATACTTTAAATGTGAGGCACCCAAAAGCCAGAATTTGCAAAGAAAACCAAGCATATATGGAAAATTGCTAGTAAGAAAACAAAATATACTTATTACCTTGAAAATATGAAAGGCAGATATATGGATGTTCTTGCTTGAATCCTGTATACAATTTCAATAGAAGAAATTAGATGTCTCTTTTCCACAATAGCATCTCTGTCTAACCTCAGGGGCATGTAATCATAAAACACGATTCTAATCTTTCACTATCTTGGGATGTTACAAATATGCACAGAATTTTCACGTATCACACCTAGAATTGGAACAGGAGGACCAGATATTGTATAGAGTTTGATAGGGGTGACCAAATGCGTATCGTTCTGTTTTTCATAAAAAAATTGAACCAAACCAAGTTTATCGGTTTTACAAAATCGCAAACCAAATCATAAAAAACTAAAACCAAACAAAACCTATATTTTCGGTTTGGTTCAGTTCGGCTTGGTTTGGATGATTATATTTAAGCCTAGATTTTTTTAAAATAAAATATTTTCGTTACTTTTAAACATAATTAAAATTGTTTAAACTTGCTATTATAAATAAACAAATATCAATATACACACAAATAGAAGTTTTCAACAATGTGATGTATGACAATAATATTACAAATTTAGCATAAAAATTATAGATCATCAAATGATTTATTTTAGATTCAAAAGAAATTCTATAATTGTGAGGGTCCGGTCCTAATCAGAGGTTTAATCAACACACGATTGTTATATTACCGTAAACATCGGAAGATTTCCTTAATAACTTCCAAAAGTGACCCTTAAAATTTTTCGCATTTTGTTTTTAAAACATTTCAGAGTATTGAACATATATAGTTACAGTTTTTCATCTAACATGATATTCATCGTATAAGCATCACGTATAAACTTCTCATTAAAGTAATACTTAAAATAAAGATACTCGGGCATACCCCGATAAATTTAATCGTATTAAAAAATACTCTAACAACTACTTGGACTCAAAACATAAAACATATGTCGGAGCTCGCTTTCAAGGGGCTTTGGTATTCATCGATGCTTCATCTCGAGTATCTACAGTACGTCCACTTGTACCACCTGTCATGCCCATACAACAAAGACATGACAGCCCCCCGCGAAGGGGGTCAGAACCCAGTACGAGAAACATATAAAATCACAAAGTAGGACAAAGTAACATGCGATGCATGCCGTGCATGAATGCAAATGTATATGAGGGGTATCAAATCTCCAATATCAATACCTCAGGAGTCCAAAAGAAAGATCATCAATCAATCTCGAGTAGTGCATCGACACACTCGTCGCTTCTCAGTCGAGCCATCGGCGGTCCATCATCCCTCGTGTCTGGGTGACGTCGGCACACTCGTCGCTACGGCATCTCTCAGCTCACTCTATCGGCCGAGCCATCGGCGTGCCCATCATCCCCAGACACGCATCATATATACCAACGAAATGATATATGTATCAACAAAAGAATCGATAGGATCAACATGACATGCTCCATGCGTGTCAATGCATCATCCAATATCATAATCTCATGTGATGCATCTTAATATATCATGTCATCATATATCATGCAGTCAATGTATCATGTAATTCACATGCTTCAGTTCAACATTTCATATAGTCACATAAGTAGCAAGTAATGACAAGTAAACCATGCCCCGGGAACGTCACATGTCGTTGACAAACATCGTGATAGAACTGGTTTTCTACGTACCTCGGATCAATGCTATATCTACCGAGTACTCCTCGAATAAACCTCGATATCTCTTAACCAGGTCATCTACACCTCAATTATATCATCAAAGTGTTCTATTATTTCCAATAACAAGTTTATAATCCAAACATTGACCCTTAGGAAATTTCTTAAAATTTCAGCTTACATGCTCATAGTAATTGGCTCATAAATTTTCCAATACTTAGCCAAATTGCATGGGTCCAATTTATCTTGAAAGATAACTCAAAATATGACATTTCATATGTTTGACAGTTACCCAAATTAGATCATTTACCTAAGGAAAAAATTGGGTCTAAACATCACTTAAGCAAAAGATGGGAAATTTTCGTAAAAACTTCATAATTAATTCATACAACATCCAAATGACCTGATTACAGTTGGAGAATTTAGATGCCTCAAAATTCTACAATACGTCTTTTATGAGCTTTAAGCTAATTAGTTCATCTTGAGGTACATTCTTTGAAAAACGTTACAACCTAAAAACTCATAAATATCATGTTTCCAGATTGCATAGTTGTTGGTAAAATTAGCATAACTTTTGCATATGAACTCCAAATTGAGTGATGCCAATTCTAAATGCAATCTAACACTAAATACTACAACTCTTATTGGAAGGTAAAACTTCAAATCCGTATCCATTTATTCCCAGAAATTCGAAGAACACACTGCATGAAATTCGAATGCGCTGAATTTCCATATTTTACACATTTTGATAAAATGACCATAACTTTTTCATCTTAACTCTAAATTAACTGATTTTGGTGGTTAGTTAAAGCTAACACAAAATACTACAATCTTACAATGGACACCAACCTCAAATTCGAAGCCTATCATTTTTCGAAATATTTACAAAACCTACTGCATGTGCCAAAGTCATAACAGATACAACATACAACAACCAAATCTCAACTCATACACCAAAATTTCGACCTTTTAACCTAAATCAAAGTTGATGAACTCAAGAATGGTGTTATACCTTCAATTATCTTCAAGATTTGAGCACCAAATCATCATTATAGCTCCTTCCTAGCTTTCCAAGAGCTTTCACCTCCACAAACACTTCCAATTCCAAAATTGCTTGAGGGTTCTTGCTCCTTTCCTCAATACCTATGCAAATCTATATTTGCATGCAACATGCATCCACAATTTCACAAGAATTTGGGAGCTAAAAAGGTTTAAATTTTCGAATTTAGAGAGAAGGTGGAGGAAAGTTTTTGTTTGAGTGGGAAGAGAGAGAAAGAGTTGGTGAAGAATGAGTGATGGCTGAATGTTTAAGTCTTGGTGGATGCTTTTTTAATCAATTGTGTATTGTGGAATCCATATGTCAATACATCACTATCTTGCAAGATTAATGGTCAAAAATCATGTATTAAACATGAGATAATTAATTAGTGGTATGTGTTCTCCAAGTGACATGTGATCATGCACATGTTCATGCACTAAAACCATGTTCCACTAGTTGCTTGATTCATCGAAGTACGGAACACCTTAATTCAAAATCTGTACTTTTAATTGTTCAGGTTTGCTTAATCATCGTTAATTCAGATTAATTAGCATAGGGGCCTTACATTTCTCCCCCCCTTATAAAATTCCGTCTTCGAAATCAGAAAAAAACTACTAGTTTCAACTCATAAATTACCTTCGTTTGATTTTACAAATGCATTGTTTGCTCGTTGGATACAAATCAATGTTCTCAGATATGAATAGCCATTCATGTCGCATCTTGGCCTCTAAATCCGTGATTTCTACGTACCAAGGTACTTCATCAATACTTACGATTCTATGGTAACTTCTCATTACTGTTCACAAACCAAATTAATCGTCCCTCAAGGACAAAGAACTGTACATCTCAATCTCTCTCGTCTGAAACACGTGAGATGGATATGGTTCCAGTTTCCTTAGTATAGGTAAATGAGATACATCATGTATTATCTGAATATTCTAGATCTGGTATAGTTTCCACAACAATACCTACGCATATACATCATACTACCGAAATTCTCGTACATCTCTACGTACCTTGTTTGTCAAAATAAATTAGAAAAGATAGAATTATCCTCTTATTTGCTCCGCACCTTGTGGGGGCTCTACACATGTCCAACAATTCATATATCAAATAATCAATTTTCCAAATTTCAAGCCTAACGATCGATCGCGAGCTTTATATATATACATATAAAAAGGTATGCTACTGGAGTTAAGTGATCGATCTCATATTCTATAGCGATCGATCGCAAGTCCTACCGATCGATCGCTCATTCTCGACGATTAATCTCTAGTACTGCTCATCATCGCTCAATCTTAACCTGTAGAGGTGCGATCGATCGCCCCCTTTCTGGAGATCGACCGCCATCCTATTTTCAGCCAGAAATGGTGATTTTGGTACAAAAGTTCCCTTCAACACATACCATGCTCAATAACCCACCAAAACTCAACAAAACATACTCAAACACTTCCAAACAAAACATAACAAGTAAAAACCCACACATTCATAATTTATCCATCTCTAACAAACATAATCTCTACAAATACATAACCATAACAAAATATTCTTCCCAAAACCTTTACCCTTACCTTTAAAGTAATGTTTCCAAGCTTAAAAGAGGATTTCACTCCATCATGAGCTATGAGCTCAACACAAATTGAAGAAGGAGGAAAGGAAAAGGGCTTGCAAATGTGTAGAGATTTGTGTGTGAAAAAGTGTGCATGTATGTGTTTTTTGCTAGCCAATGACTTATTTAAGCATCTCAATTTTTACATGCCAAACTATTTTCAACAAAAACCCATTAGATTATTAACTCCTCAAATCATATAAGTTAATAAATTCATCTATTCAACCACACCATGTTCATCACAAAACCGAGTCCACGGTATCCAGTAATTAATCCTTGTTACTCAATTAGACCACCCGCATTAGTGACTCATTCTCGAGTATCACAATATTAATTATAAGAACAACCAAATTGATAATTACAACGAAGTTCTGAAAGAACAACCATGAATCACACACTACCCTAAGGAGTAATATAAGTGAATCAATAGAAGTCAAGCTCTGACTCCAATTTTGGGTACAAACAAAGGCACACCTAGGTAGAGACTTACTAAAAGGTGTAATGGAAAAATGAAGTACTGCAGAAGCAAAAAACTTTGACAGGAATGAGGTAGGAACCACCATAGCCTAATCAGGTCCCCTCAAACATTGCAACACAAGATGTGGACGAGTAAGGGAACTGCCTTCCATAATATCTGAAGGTATAACAAAGGACAGCCGAAAAAAATAACTAATAAAGGATCCACAATAGGACAAGCTCTCGCATCCAAATCCCTCACTGAAAGCCATACCACTGGATGATGCATGAAACCGAAAGGATCACCAGTCAAAACAAAGCGTTACTCTAGCAATAAAGCAATAAAAAACATCCACCATCATAGAGACAAAATAGGATCACATAGATATCCAGAGACAAATACTATATGACTGTTACAAACGAGATCATATCTACCAACCAACACAAAAGTTATATAATTATATATTAAGGAAATATATAGATGTACCAAAAGGGGAGAACCCGCATGACTAGACAGTCACACGCAAGAGAATGCCCGGGATGGTCCCAAATCCCACGCATTCCAACAAAGCAGCCTCATGCCGAGCGGTAGGGTTGCCACACAACCACCGTCGAGAGAAAAAAGAAACTAACCATGGCCGATAACCCAACAAATTCCAAGGAAGAAATCCAACCATACCCCACAGATCTACCATCGGAGCTAGCAGAAGCCCCTATGGTGAACCGTCGTCGCACACGACCAACGCAGAGAAGGTCAACACATCCAGCCAAAAACGGTAAGCAAAAGAAGTGAAATCGGAAAGTTTCCTAAGAAGACAACAATCAGAGGAGTATAGTGACTCACGAGGAACCAATCGAAGTGGTATGCACGAGGAAGATGATGAATAGTAAGACTCTCGTCTATAACCGAGAGAAAATAGAGAACTTTTACATTTTAGATCGTAATCTAATAACTCCACTTAATACTTGACAATGCCAATAATTTGTGAATTCACCGCAACATTACACATGCAGCCAGTGCATGAATAATTCACATGAGCTAATTATGTTTTAACCATAGTTAAATCTAACATAGTTTAGACTGACAGCGTACGCTTAGATTTAACCCTGGTCACATGCTAGTTAGCACCAAAACCAAACCTGTAAATAAATAATAATAAATAAAAATGAAACGACAAATTTTATTTCAGTGATATAATTATAAAAAAAAGGAGGAAAGAGAATATTAAATTAGTAAACAACAAAACGAAGAAAAAAAAAGATACAAACGAATCCAACTATCAACAATCTCTCTACTTACATCCGATGCTTTTGGATTTCTGCAACATATAATTGCGCGAAATTCATAACTGAATCGGGTATGAATTCGATCGTGTAGTTATTACAAGGATTATCGAAGATTCATAATAATTCCACTCGTTTATGAGATCTTAATTTTTCATTTATAAAAATTGAATTTACTATCAATATGTTTTGAGCGCTTTTCTCGAATTCGATGTTCGTGACCCATCGATGATTTCATGAATTTATAATCTGTTAATTTGCGTTGTTTATTGGGTGTTGTTTCTAGATTGTGGTCTTGCTTGTTTATTGAATGTACGGTTTTTTATGCAGATTATTTGGTTGTTTTTTTAAAGGTATTGGTAGTGAGTGAATCAGTGATGTGCTTCGTCAGTATTTTGTTTTTTTAACTTTTTTTCCTGAATTTGGGCGTTTTGGTATGTTTTTTGTCTGGTTTGAATGCGAAGATGAAGATTATTGATTGAGCTGGCTTCTTGTTAAAATAATTGATGGTGATATAAATTTTTTTCTTCCTTTTTTTGTATTTTTTACTCTTATGAGTGTTAGAAATAGAGCATTGAACTTATCCTTATGTATCAGGAGTCATTGTGGGAATATAGGATAGTGTTATTTGTGAGTGGAGTATTTGTTGAATTTGAAAATTCTTGAAAATGTTCTTTTGTGCTCTATTAGACATGGCATCAATGGTTGCAAAGGCTTGTAGCAATACTTCCAGTCAAATGCCAGATATGCCTGTCCAAGAAAAAGGAAGTAGGAATAAAAGAAAATTCGGAGCTGATCCTCTGATTACTGATCCTAATAAGATCATCCCTTTGCCTCTGAAAGAGTGCAGTAATTTTGAATTCTCAGCTGAAAAGTTTGAGATCATCCCAAATCCTGGACACACGAATGAGTGTGATATATGCTGTGTCTATCAAGATAATTCTGATGCATTAAAACTGGACCTTCGATTATCTTGCACTGTTGGGACATCAGAAGTAGGGCCAAGCCAGCCTCCAGAGGAAATACAGGTATCATCCAACGAGTTTCATGATGCTGATTGGAGTGATCTTACAGAATCTCAGCTGGAAGAACTTGTTTTGAGCAATTTGGATGCAATTTTCAAGAGTGCAATTAGGCAAATAATTGCAAGTGGTTACAGTTCAGAAGCTTCTAATAAGGCTATCTTAAGGTCTGGACTTTGGTACGGGTGTAAAGACATGGTGACAAATATTGTGGACAATACTCTGGCATTTCTTAGAAGTGCACAAGACATTGATCCATCAACGGAGCACTATTTTGAGGATTTGCAGCAGATGGAAAAGTATATATTGGCAGAGTTGGTTTGCCTTTTAAGAGAGGTTAGACCTTTTTTCAGCATCGGGGACGCAATGTGGTGCTTGTTGGTATGTGATATGAATGTATCTCATGCTTGCGCGATGGATAGTGATGCTTTGTGTAGTTTCCTTGCTGATGCAAATACAAAAGACAATTCCTCCATTTCTTCTCGATCCCAGTTTGGGACAGAGCCCAAAAGTTATGAGCCCAATGTTACAGTTCCTTGTACTCCAAATGTGTCGGCTTCTTGTGCTCATAAACCTGTTTCTGATACGCCCATTTTAGCTTCAATTCAGGATGGTCATAGCTTGCAGTTTGATGCATCTAGTGTCACAAATCATACTAACTTGATTCCAAAAACTCCTTTTGTTCTCAATGGACCTGTACCAGACAACAAGTGTCAAAACTCTGCATCTAATACAAATATCAAACCGTTTAGCACTGCAGGTCTACCTCACGCTACGGTTTTGGAGGAGAAGTTTGTGGCCGGTAGAAAAAGTTCTGGATTAACCAAAAAGGAGAATGTATTGCGTCAGAAATCGGCTCACTTGGAGAAACACTACCGTACTAATGGTTCCAAAGTCACATCTAGAGGTTCGAAACTGGGTAATTTCAGTAGTCTAGTCCTGGATAGGAAACTTAAGGCTGTATCTGGTTCTACCGGTAGTAATGCTAAGAATGGCTGCTTCAAAGTTAGCAAGGCAATTGAGTTTGATGCGCATCAAGACAGTGCGACTGAAAATCTTTCAGCAAGCCAAGAATGCACTTCAGTTCCCACGTTTGGTTCCGAAACTATTAATGGCAGCTTTTTATTGCCTAAAGCAAGTATCTCGTCCTCATTTCCGGTCGTGCCAGGCTCTTCTCCATTACCTACAGCTGATACCGAGCTTTCTCTTTCATTCCCTGCCAAAAGCGCTGTGAATCCAAACCTCAACATCGAGTCTGTCAACTCCAATATTATCGGTGCTTCGAGTGATAAGTCTCGAGGTCATAGGGACCCGCTGGATTGTAAGGATGAAATGATTATGAAGCTGGTTCCTAGAGTACGAGAATTAAAAATTCAGCTCGAAGAATGGATTGAGTGGGCTAATCAGAAGGTCATGCAAGCTGCTCGGAGACTGAGCAAGGACAAAGCTGATCTCAAGGCACTTAGGCAAGAGAAGGAAGAAGTAGAGCGGCTCAAGAAAGAAAAGCAAACATTGGAAGAGAACACCACAAAAAAGCTGTCTGAGATGGAAAATGCTCTTCGCAAGGCTGGTGGGCAGGTGGAACGAGCGAATGGTACTGTCCGCAGGCTTGACGTTGAGAATGCTGCATTATGGCGGGAAATGGAAGCTGCGAAATTGTGTGCTGCAGAGTCAGCTGCAAGCTGTGAAGAAGTGTTGATCAGAGAGAAGAAGACGCTGTTGAAATTTCAGTCATGGGGAAAACAGAAAATCATTTTTCATGAGGAGCTTTCAGCTGAAAAGCACAAGTTGAAGCAGCTGCAACAGGAACTGCAGCAGGCTAAAGACATAAAAGATCAAGTTGAGGTATGCTTAGCTCCCAACATAATTGAACTGTTCCATTCACATTATTCTGAAATTCGTTCACTGAACCTTCTGAGCTTTGGCTTGGTATAATATGTGATTAAAAAAATGACTACCATCAGAAAAATTCTTCAAATGTCTGATGAAGAGGCTAAAGTGTTTAAAGGTTAACAGTTGTATGTGCATGCATTTTTAACGCCTCTTATTCATATTTGTTTACATATGTCTACCACATTGTTTGTCTTCATAGAAAAAATTTCATCGTTGATGATGGATACAAAATAATTGGGTGCATGTTGATCAACAATGAAAGAATTTCATTGTTGATGCTGGATAAAAAATAAATGGGTGAGCATGTTGATCAATATACTGCCACCATTAGGATTTAATACGTTCTAGCTTATCTCCATGTTATTCTCATGGCAATTTAAGTAATAACTTTGGCCGTGGTCAATCACGGAATTTTTCTAAGTAAATTTGTGATTACTTCAAGTAAAGTTATTGTAATCTCACGCCCTCATTTTAATGTTCTTGCATGTAGTTGAATATCGGATACAGGTCCCACTTGAGAATACATACTCAAAACCTTTCTTGTTTGGGGTCTGTAATCAGATATTAATTTATGAAAGTATAGATAAGATTCAACTAAAAAATGGTCCCTTCCTAATTAGTGTAAAATATGAAGTCTTTTGGATTTGTATAAAGCATTCATTTATATTTTCTGGAGAACCATGTTCCGTCCTTTGTGGGTTATTCTTGGTGATATTTGCACGTTCTGATTGCAAAGTTGTTAAAATGACAGGCAAAACGGGATCTAGAGGAGAAGGCCAATAACAAAGTACTTACACTAGCCAATTCATTTAGAAAAGAAAGAGAGAAAATTGAATCCACTGCCAAATCCCAAGAGGATGCAATCAAATTGAGAGCAGAAAACAATCTACAGAAGTATAAATACGATATCGAGAAGCTTGAAAAAGAAATTGCCCAGCTGAGGTTAAAGACCGATTCATCAAAAATAGCCGCTCTTAGAAGGGGAATAGATGGAAGCTATGCCAGCAAACTCACTGACCTCAGAAAAACTCGAGCCCTTCAAGATTCCACAACACCTTACATCTCAAATACAGTGACAACCGCCAATCTGCATGGCTCTAATGGGACTGGAGGAGTGAAACGTGAACGTGAATGTGTGATGTGTTTGTCAGAAGAGATGTCTGTTGTTTTCTTGCCTTGTGCACATCAAGTTGTATGTACAATGTGCAATGAGCTACATGAGAAGCAGGGAATGAAGGATTGCCCGTCGTGCAGGAGCTCAATCCAACGACGTGTTTGCGTACGTTATGCTCGGTCATAAGCTGTGAGTCAAGTTATTTTTTCAGTAACTAAACGTGGGTTTTGACAATAAATAATGGGTTTGGATTATCTTCTCCAAAAGTTCAGACCATATCACACATATGACTTGAGTCAAGTCTGGTTTATGTATACTCTGAATTCCTTTTTCATGGAATACATACATAGTGTGGCTTCTCCATTATGCTGGTACTATATATACATTGTATTTTAGGTCTCTTAGCTTTAAACTCAACTAGATTTTATACATGTGAAGTTCATGCATATCTTTTCATCTTTCGGGTAAATAATCTTGAAAATTAAGTGGATAATTCAATTTGATTTCTTGAGTTTTAACACGCGGGGATGACCTTTATTGACAGAGAATAAAAATAAATTCAACATGTATTTTTCCTTGAAAATTGAAATTATGTCTCCTTTTCTTATTTAATTTACCTTGGATATCATTATATTGCGTGTATTTTCCTCAAAACTAATCTTGTCTTGTGAAGAAACACGAAGCTCAATTATTTGAAAGTTTATTTTATGTATTGCAAATTGAGATATACAGTAAAACCTCAATAACTTAATAGTGTTGAGACATAAATTAATAATGTTGGGACTGTAAAATTTTATTAATTTAGATAGATCATTAATTTATCGAGTATTAAATCAATAATGTTGAGATCAAATTGGTATCAAAAAAATAATTACCAAATAAAATTATTAATTTATTGAGTATTAATTTATTACGGTGTAATTTGTCTAAAAATAATGGAAATATATAATGAATGTGCAAGAAGATTCGGTACCATGCAGTCACAAGTGGTTGGTGGTTGCCTTAGATTTGAAAAAGGACATCTAAATGACATACAACCTCATTTTTTTTTAATAACTAAAATTTATTTATAAAAACAGAGGAAAGTATAAAAGTTAAAACGACTTTCTACGAAGCCAATCGTCGGGTTTTTTAACTAATTAACCAAAAAAAAAAATATTTAACAAAATAAATTAATTTTTTTTTTTTTATCAAAGTAACCGAAGTCGCCATCTGAAATGGCGACTTCAGCATAAATTTTTTTTATTTTATTAAAGTCGCCATCTGAGATGGCGACTTCAATATAAAATAATTTTTTTTTGAAGTCGACATCTGAGATGACGACTTTAATATAAAAATATTTTTTGTTATTGAAGTCGACATCTCAGATGATACTTCAATATAATTTTTTTTATATGGAAGTCGCCATATAGACGCTTTCCATAAATATAATCATATTAATTATAGTAATTAATTTATAATATATGGTTTCCATATATAGATATAATTCAAACCGGATTCATATATGTATTTCCTAATAAAGTCCTGTGAATTAAAATGGATCCACGATTTCATTCTAGAAACAAACATGATGTGTATTTGAGTAATTAAATAATAATAAAATTTTAAATTTTTTTAATATTAATCAAATATAGTCTCGAAAAAATTATTTTTTTTAACAAAATGATCCCAAGTTTTGTAACGATTTATGGACCACACTATTACAAATTACCCTATTCAATGACAGAATTTTTGGATATACTAAGTGCATGGATATGGTCAAAATGTTCGTATAGTCAATTTGAGTATTTAAAACTTAGAAAATATTAAGAAACAATCTCACTGAATTAAGTATTTATTTGACTACATATAGAGCTAAGATAATGATTTTCTCTTCATAATTGAATATTTAAAAAATTGATGGGTCAAAATTTTGAATTTTCGAAAATTCAAAATTTTGGTCAAAATTGGGGTAATTTGGAAGGCATATTTTGTACTAGGATAGAAGCTGTCATATATGAAATTACTATAATTAATATGATTATATTAATGGAAACCGTATTTATGGAAATCATATATTATAAATTAATTACTATATTTAATATGATTATATTTATGGAAACTGTATATTATAAATTAATTACTATAATTAATATGATTATATTTGTGGAAAGTGTATATATATGGAAGTCGCCATCTCAGATGGCGACTTCCAAATGTAAAAAAAAATTATATTGAAGTCGCCATCTCAGATGGCGACTTCAAAAAAAAATTATTTTATATTGAAGTCGCTATCTCAGATGACGACTTTAATAAAATAAAAAAAATTTATGCTGAAGTCGCCATTTCAGATGGCGACTTCGGTTACTTTGATAAAAAAAAAAATTTAGGTTATTTTGTTAAATATTTTTTTTTAGGTTAATTAGTTAAAAAACCCGCCAATCGTCTATGAGATTAAAACTATGGCCCAGCACATAAATTATTGGAGATGTTTTCTAAACTTCTGGAAAGGTATAAATGGTGTTTTAGTAATTTCAAGATTTCTTCTTAGGCTGGTTAAGTTTTCTTTCTACTTTCGAAATTAGAAAACTTACATCCATTTGAGTTTTATTAAAGTTTGCAATAGTAAAAAAATGTGGGAAATTGTGTATGTTACTTCAAGATACATTGTGCTGACATGAGAGCACATCTCAACACTTAGACACCGCTTACATTGCTGTATCAAATATGTTAGAAGACCATTTGTGCACAGTTTACTTTACTCTATTCATTGTATTTGTGAGCTTAATAGATGACTGAAATCTGTAACTGTTAGACCCAGTTGGACTGATTTGGTTGTTGGAAAAAAATTAGCTAGAAATTTCGATGTCATATATGTCCAGGTGGTGATGCTGCCTAATGGTAAAAATTGCCGCCAGCTCCTAAATTACAATTCTATACAAATATGCATCTGAATTGCATTTATTGCTATTTAACGAATTCTTTCTCATTCTCCAACGTGTCAAGCTTTAATTTATTTTTTAAAAAAATATTAGGGCAAATTTCACTCACCATCCCATAGTTTACATGATGTTTTATTTACCATCCAAACTTTGAGAAATTACACTTTCCATACTAAGTAGTTTTTTTACCCCTTGACTTGAATTCGTAAAAGGCCCGTCATGCTTCTATATTACAATAAAATTTTAGCAAAACAATATATACCTTTTTTACCATAATGGTACCGGGTGAAGTGGGTTGCAAATCCACCAGTCGAAAAATTACTGCCCCCATACTATTTTACGAATGGCTCCTCACCATCCAACCTTAACCTCTCAGGCGAGGTTAGTCTGCAAGTTATCCGATTCCTTGAGAAATCGTACAATACAGCCTTAATTCGTTTTCTACCTTAAGGCGTATGGTATAACAAAATATAAAAAGATTTTAAAGAAATCTGAGAGATAGATGGGCAACAATGTAAGGACCCTAGTTCCTTAAATGCGGATTAAAGGCGTAAATAAAATTTTCATGCATAAACGGAGTATAAAATCGTGTTGATGCCTTGAGCTATTAGATTACAGTGCCAAAATAAAGTTCCAAAAGGGATTAGTTACATTCCCAACCAATGAATGTTAATCATATAGCTTTACACTACTCCTAGAGTAGATACTAAACAAAAGAATGTGCCTGCTACCAAGAGCACTCCTCACTAGCTCACTGCATCAACCCGCCTTAGCCCGTCCGCCCAAAAGTACCTACAGGACACAACCCCAAAACCATGAGCATGTATATAAATCATATTCACGATAATATGATTGTAATTTAAATGCATAGACCGTAAATACGATTCACTCCATGTATTTAATACATTTAAAAGCTCCATTGGTTTATGTCAATACATGTACCGATTTCCATGTATACCGTGTTCAATTCCCGAGTCTTATTATATCAGTGGTATAATACCCCTCGCGTTAACATGACAGCGGAAATACCCCTCGCTTAGACAATACCAGCGGCACTAATATCCCTCGCTATAAATATGACAGCGGTCGTGTTCTTCGCTTCATATTAGCGGTAAATATTCTTTCATCGCTACGATATGACAGCGGCAAGTATTCACATCGCTACGCCACTGGCGGCAAGTATTCTCCATCACTGGAATATAATCCCGACTCACAATTACATGCACAAATGCATCCCATATACACATGCAACCAAGATGCATGACCAAACCACGTATGCAATCCATGATGCATAAACAAGACCCCATATGCAACCAAAATGCATAATACATTCCATGTGTGCAACCATAATGTATAACCAATTTAATACGTAATAGTACGTTTTACCGTCCAATGCCTGTACGTCTCACTACGTACCTTTTCAAAAGTGGAGAAGTTGAAGAACTTTATCTCCTTGATGTCGTTGGTACCTGGGATGGTTCTACACAATTATATGAAGCCATATTAGAAGCCAATAAATGAACCATTACCAAAAATATCATCATATAGGACATAATCCCAAAACCCACATTTTTATGCCTTGCGATCGATCGGTCTCCAAGCCCCGATCGATCGCTAAGTTAAGTAAAAGTGGCATCCAAGTTCTGCCTCTTCCGATCGATCGAGACTTTGTCTCGATCGATCGAGACTTCACACCGATTGATCGAAACTTTTCCCCGATCGATCGGTAAGCTCATTCCATGCCTTGGTTAGGCTCTGCCCTGCTCGATCGATTGAGACATATTTTCGATCGATCGAGCAGCTCTGTTCCATCGAGAAGACTCCATGTAAGAGCTTCAACCAACACCTAAACTCATATATTTCAAATATCAACCACCCAACACATCATTAAACCACCAAAACATCATGTAAGACCACCTTAACACCCGACAATGACCACAACCAACAAAATAAAACATGTAACATACAAACCCAACCCATTTTCCCAAACCATACTCAAAATCTTACTAACATCAAAGAAAACTTAACAAGGGTGGATCCTTACCCTTTTTGGCTTCAAAGTTTGACAAGAAATCACCACAACAGGCTTTAGCCAAGGTTTTCTTGCTCCACTTTGTGATAGAAATGAAAATGGAAGGAAAGAGAGAGTTGGGAGAGATTACAAAAAGGTGATAAGGAGTGATGTGAGGTGAAAAGAGAGGTGGTGGACATAGTTTAATATAAACATGTACCCAACAATGAGCATGATGTATAAAATACCCCAGCATGGTATTTTAAAAGTATTTTACAAAAAAAAGCTCTAAACTTCATTAAATCCATACTTTTCTCATAATTAACCACCAATACAATTAAATCATGTTAACACCTCATTTCCCCACATGCTTAACATATACCTTGAAATGTAACCCTCAGGTCACGCCTACCATGTGACTAAGCATTTCACTCTAATAATTAATTTCAGCACATAACTTATTTATCACCATAAATAATTACATATATATAATTAATGCCCAAATTGCAATTAATTATTTCGGGGATATCACAATACTCCCCTACTTATAAGATTTCGCCCTCGAAATCGCATGCACTTACCCAAAACGAAACCAAACATAATCACATACCAGAAAATAGCTCCGGGTAGTGCTGCATCATATGCCGCTCCGTCTCCCACATGGCCTCCTCGACACCCCTGCGGTCCTAGTGAACCTTGACCATCGGTATCACTTTGTTCCGAAGTCTGCGATCAGCCCTATCCAAAATCCTGACTGGCCGTTCCTCATAGGATACATCTGAATCCAACTGAACTTCAGAAGGCTGCAATACATGCGACGGATCCGGCTCATACTTCCGTAGCATAGATACATGGAACACTTCGTGAATACCAGACAACGACGGTGGCAGTGCCAAACGGTAAGACAAGGTACCGATGCGCTGTAAAATCTCATACGGTCCCACATACCTCGGAGACAATTTACCACGCCTACCAAAACGAACCACACCCCTGAAAGGTGAGATCTTCAAAAAGACTCTGTCTCCCAACTGAAACTCAAACGGTCTCCGCCATTTGTTCGCATAGGCTGCCTGTCTGTCCTGGACTGCCTTCATTTTTTGCCGGATAACCTTTACTTTATCCTCCATCTCCCGAATCAGTTCGGGTCCTCCTACTGCTTTACTGGTCAAGTCATCCCAGTATAATGGCGACCTACAACGCCTACCATACAAAGCCTCAAACGGTGCCATCTGAATACTCACCTGATAGCTGTTGTTGTATGAAAACTCTACCAAGGCCAAAGAATCTTGCCATGAGGCATCAAACTCCAACACACAAGCTCGTAGCATGTCCTCGAGAGTCTGTATAGTACGCTTAGTCTGCCCGTCCGTATGGGGATGATATGCCGTACTCAATCTCACCTCAGTACCCAATGCTGTCTGAAGACCTCCCCAGAAATGAGATGTGAACCGCGGGTCTCTGTTCGACACAATAGATACTGGAATCCCATGTAGTCTCACTATGTCCAGGACATACTACTGAGCCATCCTCAAGTATGTGTACGTCATACTGTAGGGGATGAAGTGAGCTACCTTCGTCAGTCTGTCAATGATCACCCAAATGGCATCACAACCCGAAGTAGTCCTCGGCAGGTGGGTCACAAAATCCATAGATACGTGTTCCCACTTCCACTCCGGTATCTCTAAAATCCTTAGTTCGCCACCGGGTCTCTGCCTCTCTGCCTTAACATGCTGACAGATCAAACATCTCTTAACAAAAGCGATCACATCATGCTTCATCCGCTTCCACCAGAACTGATCACATAAGTCCTTATACATTTTCCTCCCTCCTGGGTGGATACTGAATCGGCTACTATGAGCTCGCTCCAAGATTCCTCTACGCAACTCTGGCGTACATGGAACTACCCATCGGTTACCAAGTCTCAAAGAACCATCCCCAGCCACTCTGAACTTTGATGGTTGTCCCTAAAGTGCCAATGATGACCATCTCTGAACCTCATCATCTGTCCTCTGAGCTCTCATGATATTCTCATAGATATCTGGCTCAGCCAATAAGGTCGATACCCAAACCGGCGATGCGTCCACATCGAAGTCATAGCCCAGATGGCAACAAGAAGTCATCATAGCTGACAAAAGCATGACATCCTCAGAAGTACTCTTCACCTTCCAACGCAAGGCGTCTGCTGTCAAGTTTGCTTTTCCCGGATGGTACTCAATCTCAGAGTCATAGTCCTTTAGTAGGTCCATCCATCTCCTCTGACACATATTCAACTCCGCCTGAGTGAACAAGAACTTCAGGCTCTTATGATCCGTATATATGGTGAAAAGATGTACCGTACAGATAATGCCTCCAATCTTCAGGGCAAAGATAATAACCGCCAATTCCAAATCATGGACTGGGTACCTAGTCTCATGCGGCTTCAATTGCCTTGATGCATAAGCTACCACATGCTTATCTTGCATCAATACACACCCTAAGCCCTGTAGCGATGCGTCAGTATAAAGGACAAACCTCTTGTTCTCTGAGGGAATCACCAATACTGGCGCCGTCGTCAATCGGTGCTTCAACTCTTGGAAGCTCTCCTCGCAAGCCTCTGACCAAAAGAAGGGTACTCCCTTTTGGGTCAACTGCGTCAGTGACTTAGCAATCTTAGAAAATCCCTCGACGAAGCGTCGGTAATAACCAGCCAAACCAAGAAAACTCCGTATCTCGGGCACAGAAGTGGGTGCAGCCCACTCCATCACAGCTTCAATCTTCCTGGGGTCCACTGAAATCCCACTACTAGATATGACATGCCCCAGAAATACTACACTGCTCAACCAAAACTCACACTTATTGAGCTTGGCATATAACTGGTGATCTCTGAGGATCTGGAGCACTGTCCTCAATAAACACAATGACGAACTGATTCAGATAGGGTTGGAACACCCGGTTCATCAAGCTCATAAAGACAGCCGGGGCGTTCCTCACACCGAACGGCATCACTAAGAACTAGTAGTGCCCATACCGAGTCTGAAATGCTGTCTTCTGTACATCCTCCTCCCTGACACGTATCTGGTGGTACCCGGATCTCAAATCAATCTTGCTATACAACTTCGTGCCTTGCAATTGATCAAACAAATCATCAATCCTTGGAAGATGATACTTGTTCTTTACAGTGGCCTTGTTACGTTGCCGGTAATCGATGCACAAACGCATCGAACCGTCTTTCTTCTTCACAAAGAGAACCGGTACGCCCCAAGGTGATACGCTAGGGGGTATATATCCTTTATCAAGGAGCTCCTGCAACTGCTCCTTCAGTTCTCTTAACTCTGCCGGTGCCATCCGGTAAGGGGCACGAGAAATAGCGGATGTCCCTGGTAATAGCTCAATCCCAAACTCGACTTCCCTTGCCGGTGGGAATCCGGGAATCTCCCCCGGGAATACATCAGCAAACTCCGCCACCACTGGTACATCCTCAATCCTCAACTCTTTAGCCTTTCCCGACGTGTCCACGGCATAGATGAGGTAGCCCGTGTGTCCACGTTCCAACAATTGGGACATTTTGATTTCCGAAATCAACAGAATCTTCGCACGAGACCCATTGCCATAGAAAGTCCACTGAACTCCCAAATGAGATCTGAACCGAACTGTCCTTTGCCGACAATCTACCACTGCCTGATATCTGTTCAGAATGTCGATGCCCACAATGCAGTCAAAGTCTGGCATACCCAATACAATCAAATCTGTCTTTATCTCATTGCCCTCAAAATAAATGAGGCAGTCCATCAGAAACTGATCAGCAACAACTTTCTTTCCTGTGGTTGTCGAGACCAATAGAGACGTGGGTAACGGAGACGTGCACATATGATGTCTCGCCACAAAGTCCGCAAACACAAAGGAGTGCGAAGCACCTGTGTCTATCAAAATAAAGGCTGAATATGTAAATAGAAGGCACGTACTAGCTATCACCTCCTCTGGAGCTGCATCAGCCTGCTCCCTGGTCAATGCATAGACCTGTCCCTGAGGTGGCCCCATCGCCTGTCCTCCCATCTGTCGAGGCACCAACGACGGCCTCTGTTGTACTGTCCTGGTAGAAAACCTCCCTCTGCCTCCTCTGAGATCTACCTGACCATCACCACTCTGACAGAACCGAGATATGTGGCCCATATTGCCACATTTATAACAAGCCGTACAGTCTCGCATGTGATGTGGTCCTCCACAAAAGTGACACTTCACTACTCCACTCCTACTCACTTGAGTCTGTCCCCTATTGCTAGGCGCACCACCCCTCCGGTTATCCATTCGCCTCCCACCAAACCGAGATGATGAGGAAGGAGCCCCACGAGGTTTAAATGATTCTCCTCGTGGCCTCAGATTATTAGACACTGACCTCGGCGGTGGGACTTGTGGGGGTGCAACGTCCGGATAAGCACTGACTCCGATCTCTGCTAGTTCCGCTCTAGTGAGAGCATCATCAAAAGAAGTGGGGTTATTGGAGATAACCCGATCAAAAAGTTCCGGTCGCAGTCCCTTTAGAAAGTGCCTCATCTTGGCATGCCCGTTTGTTGCGATATGGGGAACATACCTCAACAAGGATGAATAATGCATGGCATAGTCCGAGATTGTCATGCTCCCCTGTCTCAAGCTCGTGAATTCATCCTCATTTGTTTGCCTAGCCGCAGCAGAAAAGCATCGGTCTAGAAACCGAGTCCGAAATAAAGTCCAGTCAATCACCATACCCTGAGCTCTCAGCTCCATCACCGTCGTCTTCCACCACATAGAAGACTTCTTCGCCAGTTGGAACTCTGCCAGTCTTAACCAAGCCGTTCTAGCACACGGCGCAGGCACGAATATCTGTTCCAATCTCTCTAGCCACTCCTCGGCCTCTTCACCTGTCTCCGTTCCCTCAAACATAGGCGGGTGGAAGGTCAGAAACTGAGTCAGACTAAGCTCCCCTGGTAATAACATCTAGGCTACCGGCTCCACGCCCACAGCAGGTGGAGGTAAAGGATTTGTCTGACCAATGCTAGCGTTCACGCTTCCAACATCACCCACCCCTTCATTGAGGTTCTCCACATTCATATCCGCCATGCTGTAATACAAAGGTTAACAACAATTCCAAACAATATATATGTTATGCCGTTAGATAACATGGACGATAATAAGCATGTTAGTATAACAATTTATATACCAATATGCACCACATGCATAAACATGCCCAAATGGAAACACCTAGCCAACCATGCTAAGGCTACCCTTCACTCATTCCCGGGTTCTCTAACCACTGCTCTGATACCACTAATGTAAAGACCCTAGTTCCTTAAATGCGGATTAAAGGCGTAAATAAAACTTTCATGCATAAACGGAGTATAAAATCGTGTTGATGCCTTGAGCTATTAGATTATAGTGCCAAAATAAAGTTCCAAAAGGGATTAGTTACATTCCCAGCCAATGAATGTTAATCCTATAGCTTTACACTACTCCTAGAGTAGATACTAAACAAAAGAATGTGCCTGCTACCAAGAGCACTCCTCACTAGCTCACTGCATCAACCCACCTTAGCCCGTCCGCCCAAAAGTACCTACAGGACACAACCCAAAACTATGAGCATGTATATAAATCATATTCGCGATAATATGATTGTATTTTAAATGCATAGACCGTAAATACGATTCACTCCATGTATTTAATACATTTAAAAGCTCCATTGGTTGTCCCTGTATCACAATCATAATCAATAGATTATAATACCAATAATGTATGTCATGACATGTACCGAGTTCCATGTATACCGTGTTCAATTCTCAAGTCTTATTATATCAGTGGCATAATACCCCTCGCGTTAACATGACAGCGGAAACACCCCTAGCTTAGACAATACCAGCGGCACTAATATCCCTCGCTATAAATATGACAGCGGTCGTGTTCTTCGCTTCATATTAGCGGTAAATATTCTTTCATCGCTACGGTATGACAGCGGCAAGTATTCACATCTCTACGCCACTGGCAGCAAGTATTCTCCATCGCTGGAATATAATCCCGACTCACAATTACATGCACAAATGCATCCCATATACACATGCAACCAAGATGCATGACCAAACCATGTATGCAATCCATGATGCATAAACAAGACCCCATATGCAACCAAAATGCATAATACATTCCATGTGTGCAACCATAATGCATAACCAATTTAATACGTAATAGTACGTTTTACCGTCTGATGCCAGTACGTCTCACTACGTACCTTTTCAAAAGTGGAGAAGTTGAAGAACTTTATCTCCTTGATGTCGTTGGTACCTGGGATGGTTCTACACAATTATATGAATCCATATTAGAAGCCAATAAATGAACCATTACCAAAAATATCATCATATAGGACATAATCCGAAAACCCACATTTTTATGCCTTGCGATCGATCGGTCTCCAAGCCCCGATCGATCGCTAAGTTAAGTAAAAGTGGCATCCAAGTTCTGCCTCTTCCGATCGATCATGACTTTGTCTCGATCGATCGAGACTTCACACCGATCGATCGAAACTTTTCCCCGATCGATTGGTAAGCTCATTCCATGCATTGGTTAGGCTCTGCCCTGCTCGATCGATCGAGACATATTTTCGATCGATCGAGACATATTTTCGATCGATCGAGCAGCTCTGTTCCATCGAGAAGACTCCATGCAAGAGCTTCAACCAACACCTAAACTCATATATTTCAATGATCAACCACCCAACACATCATTAAACCACCAAAACATCATGTAAGACCATCTTACCACCCGACAATGACCACAACCAACAAAATAAAACATGATAACATACAAACCCAACCCATTTTTCCCAAACCATACTCAAAATCTTACTAACATCAAAGAAAACTTAACAAGGGTGGATCCTTACCCTTTTTGGTTCAAAGTTTGACAAGAAATCACCACAACAGGCTTTAGCCAAGGTTTTCTTGCTCCACTTGGTGATAGAAACGAAAATGGAAGGAAAGAGAGAGTTGGGAGAGATTACAAAAAGGTGATAAGGAGTGATGTGAAGTGAAAGAGAGGTGGTGGACATAGTTTAATATAAACATGTACCCAACAATGAGCATGATGTATAAAATACCCTAGCATGGTATTTTAAAAGTATTTTACAAAAAAAAGCTCTAAACTTCATTAAATCCATACTTTTCTCATAATTAACCACCAATACAATTAAATCATGTTAACACCTCATTTCCCCACATGCTTAACATATACCTTGAAATGTAACCCTCAGGTCACGCCTACCATGTGACTAAGCATTTTACTCTGATAATTAATTTCAGCACATAACTTATTTATCACCATAAATAATTACATAAATATAAAAAATGCCCAAATTGTAATTAATTATTTCCGGGATATCACAAACAACCTTTATTTTATTCTAGAAATACTTACAATATCTATTACATTAAAACATCTCATTTTGGGAGGAGACAGACTTGTTTAGCCTCTCATATAGATGAGGCTTGACTCAATAATCCATAAACTGAAATACAGAACAATATTACAAACGATAATAAAAGAAAGAAAGAAAGAAATTATTACTAAGATATGAAAGTTGAAAGATTACAGAGCTTGAAGCTACGATTTTTATTCTCAGAAAACTATGGAGAATTTTCGATATCCTTAGCTTCCTGAATGCCTGATATTTATAGAAGTCTGGAGGTGGATGTGAAATCCCGACTTCAAGCCTTGCTTATAATCAGATTTCATTGCATGCGTCTTCTTTCTTGTTTGGTTTCTTGTGGTCCCTTCTACTTTCGGCAGAATAGGCTGTCCTACCATCTTGTTTTCTGTCTGACTCTTGTCTCCCTGTGGTCCATAGAAATTTGATTTTAGCAGTCCGTGTGGGAATCTTCCACGTTTTCCTGATCCCGCTTTGTCCTCTTTCTTCTGGTCCCTATGGACAGGGAATCCTTTCCCGAATAGTGTCTCTTTTTGCTCTGGCAGCTCGGGCAGATGTAATCCTGCCATCTTCCAACATGAGCCATGTTGCAGAACTTTCGGCAAGTTTCTTTGGTCACTGGAATCTTGTTATCCCACAATATTTCCCTATTCTTTTCAAAGATTTCCTCGACAAATTTCGTAGTGTGGCTTGTCATGAAGTTAACCATGAATTACCCGTTTGCTATTTTCTGGAAAATTTGAACGGGTACTTGACTTTGTCCATCTCGGTGAGACATATCCATAATCCCCAGGCTCTTCTGGTAGTGATGTCGTCCTCTGTGAGCGGGGAAACTAGTATTGTTCCTTCAGGCGGTGGCTTTATTTGGTCCATCGCCTTCCAGTTAGGCCTTTGTAACTTCATGAAATGGAAGCTGGGATGAAGGTCTTTTCCTGTAATTTCTGGGGTTGCAGTTAGGAATTTTAGCTCTAGAACATCTCATCGTCCAAGTGTATGATTATTTTGCCATGAGTCGTACACTCCTTCGTAGATCCAATCTGGTAATTTTATGATTTCTGGAAAACTTGGTACTGAGGCTAGGAAGCCAAATCAAACCACTCATGAACACTTTCTGGTTTGACACCAGGATGCATCCACATTCTTGGGTATTTTCCTGACCAGTATGCTATTATTTTTTGAGGAATTACACCAACTTTTGTATAGAGTTTCTCCCATATTTTTTGATAATCCTGTAAAGGAGACGTTTGGGAAACTTTAATCTCGTTAGTATAAACCTTAGACTTACCTGCCGATGGCCTAAACTTTAACCCCTGAGGTGCTGGTTGTCTTGATTCTTCAGATATCCTTGATACATGGGAAGCAATTTTTCTTTCTGTATCTTCCCCGAAAGGATCAATACTAGGACTCGTACTGGTGGTACTTGAATCCCCCACACCTGTTGATGAGCTCAGCTCTATGAAACACGACTTTAGCTTCATTGTTGAAGCATCCCATCAGAGGGGACTATAAAGATTGTCCCATAAACAAGTGTGAGCCTGCATGGTAGCCTTCATAGCCTGTTGGACATTCGTGAGACCCATTTCCTGTACTTGACCCGCGACCTGGGAATTTATCACAAGACCGTTGATCTACTTGTCTAGCTCCTCAAGATTTTCTCTGAGGTGCTTTGATCTTGTTATGATGGGATTAACTTCACTCGCTTCCATCTCTCGTTAAGAAATCTGCAAGAATATTTTTATCAGATTTCACAATGACAGTATCATAATCATAATATTGGCATTCAGATTGCCATCTTAAAAGTCTAGCTTTTTCTGGTTTTGATTCGATTTTATTTTTCAGAAAAGACTTAAACACTCGTATTATCTATTTTCAAAATAATTTCTTTGCAAGTAAAAGTATGGCCATTTTTTAAAGGCCTTTCGGACTGCAAAGAATTCTTTCTCGTTGATATGCCATTGGATAGCTTCACTGTCTATGAAGTGTTTACAAAAAAAATGAGAATAAAGTGACGAGTAAAACTTATGGATATGGAGAGCAATAGCTAAAGAATATAAGAATGAGATGTTTATACAAAATAATTATTAAACATAATATATTATTTTTATACATGATCACTGTAAAATTCTGTCTCTTTTAATATAAATTCTATACATTAAATGACATTTTTTTAATGCCCAGCCCCCCCTGTTTAAAAATCCTAGCTACCCCCCTCTGTCCATCTTATTTCCTATTCAAGTTTAGAATGGTCTTTAAACCTTTTTTTTTTGTGGATTCGTGATTTGAAGTGAATCTATAACGAATGTCATTGTATATTTATTGGATAATGAATTGCCGTTGAACCGTGAGCAACATAGCGAGACAATATCGTTTCAAGGATAGAGAGTCGAACTCTTGAGTCATTTGTTATCTTGTTTGATATACCCATAGATATATTCTGAGATAATTAATCCAACAATAATATTCATGTAATGCTAAATATTATTACGGCCATGAAACCATGGATAACAATTTGTTGTTCACATAATTTTAATTTTTTATCACGAACAATACATGAAAGATAATTTTTTTTTTATATCATTTTTCCTATAAAATTCGGTATATAAATAAATATAATCGAACTTGTATCTCGTGTCTGATCAACAGTGAAAATGAAGCAAGAAAATGATAGCCCAATCAAGAAATGAATTAAAAAAGTCCAACAAGATTCAGTTGAAGTATAGGCTTATTGATAATTTGTGTTTGCAATATCATAGTGTTCTGGAGAGGAGATGGGGTTGAAAGTTGGTGCAACTTCAACATGATGATGTTGACCGGACTGAGCACTGAGTGCCGCAATCTCTGCTTGAATTCTTGCTAGTTGGCACTGTGCATTATGTATCTGTTGATGCAAAATGGTGACTGCCCCCACAGAACCATACACCGGATCTTGGAGTCTACAATAAGCTTCATAGAACAAGGAGTCGGCTGCTTCTGCTCGTCGATTCACCGGAAGTTCCTGATTTTAAAATCAAGACTTTCAGAAGCAAAGCTTGTATTATACATGCATAATCGTTCTCATCTATATTTTTTTTAATTTTCCGGAACAAGTATAGAAAAATAATAGATGTCATAATACAGAAATCCAGTAGAGTATAAAATTAAAAACCTGAAGCATCTTTCCAACGTTGCTAGCTCCATAGATTTGATGGACACAATGAAATCTTTTAGGATTATTGGAAGGGAAATAAGGAGAGAATATACAATCCGAAGGGCATCTTCTCCTCAGATGTCTGCATGCAGCACAACGACTAGAATCCATAAATCCTATTACACAGATTCTGCATTAATATGAAGATCGAGGAAGGGAGGCACCAGCTATTTAACATTTGATGTAAATTTGAACTTCATAGAATGAAAAACCCACATTTCGAAGACCCACAAGTGTTTTCTTTGACAGTAATGTAAATTTTTTCGAAAAATTAGATGAAATAGTACAAGTTATAGCGACTTAAACCTAATTCTGAGAGTGATGATCCTCTTGATTATCAACCAAGGTCTCTGGCAATGACTTTCTACAAAGATAATATCATTGATGGGGTAGAAGGAAGCAGCTGTGTGTTGCAGATTGGATCCTAATGTATCCAAATTCCAGTTTTCCTGGACTCTTTATGGCAAATGATAAAAGCCTACAGTGTACATCAGATCCGACACCATGAGAGCAGCAGAATGTGTATGTAATAGGAATTTATGGAGTAACTACAAAATCTTGAATTCTTGATAGACACCCAGTCAAGCTTACTTACCAAATTTAGGAACTCAAATTTGAAAGGATTCATCGAAAAATTCAATTTATGTACATAATATTAGTATATGTTTTATATGCATTTGTTCAATGATGCAACCACAGAAAAGGGATGACTAACAATAATTTAGTTTACCTTTACTGTTAATTGGTCTCTTAGGTTTTTAACAACTTGGGTATTTTTGTAGTAAAAACTCTTATATTATATTCCTTTCATAAAAAAAAAGAAAAGAAGTGATTCGGCATTTGTAATATTCATGTCAAAAGCTAAAATATGTGATAAAAATTAATTTCATATAAATACTTTTTTCAAAAAATTATTCAATTTTCCCTATATTTTAGGATAAAATCATAAACCATTTAACAGTCATATAATTCCACCTTGACAAAGATTTAACTATCACTTTCCCCCCGAAATGCATAATCTATGCTTACATACCAAAACTAGTTACTTGTTAAAAATGATTGGATGAAATTAAGAAATTTAAATTCGATCCAAATTCTCACTTATAATGTTATGGAATATGACAACCGTCTTTTAAAATGTTGAACATTTATAAGGTTTTTATAATTTACAAAGAAATTATACATTTCTGTTAGGATCGGAGTAGTGTTTATAAGGGGAGTTGAATAAACACTAGACTCAATTTCTTAATTCTTCGATATACAGCAGACTGTTAAGTACTGCAGTAAGATCTCAATTGATAGCAAGTCAGTAGACAACTAAAAGTAGTGCGGAAGGTGTCTACTGGACTTGTGAGTTTAGAACTGATTAGTAGATGTTTAAGAAACAGAATGATAAGGTATTGAAAGTAAATGACAGATAATATGCTTCTGGAAGTTCGAAGCACAACGCTTCTACGTCTCCCCTTCTTTCCCAGGAATGTTAGACTAGAGACTTTGGTTTACACTTTACATCATACAACCTTCTTAGACACCCACATAGTTTGCCTAAATTCCTAGCAACACAATAATCACACAGATTACAATTTGATTTTCTTTACAACACTATAAAAAAATATACAACTATGTTATTCCGTAGAGTGTCTTTGAGCAGTAGACTTTAGTAGACTTTGATCTTCAAGATCTCAATGACTCTTGAATACTGCTTTGCAAAACTTCTGATGTTTCAATAAGCGTTTTAAGTGTTTTCTTGAAAGGAATTAAGAATGTTGAGAGCTTGAAACTTCTTCATTCTTCTCTTCGACGTATTTATAGACTTGAGAGTCTAACGACAACTATTCTTCAAATGTAAAGAACCGCGGAAAATCAGCTTCCTGATTTTCATCCGAATTCTTTTTGTCTTCCTTCCATTCTTGTTAATCAACGACTAGTTCATTCTGACGGAATTGGTGGCGCTGATATGGCAGTGTGGCGCTCTTGTGTACTATTTGTCAGAATGAATGGTTCGTGTTTTGTCCTTTTTGCCTTGTACGTCTGCTGACTTCTCTTTGAATGATTTTCTGCTGGATAAAAGACAACTGATGTCTTTTTCCATCATTTGCTGGTCACTTATTAGTTACTTAGTCTGCTGGACTAATGTCAACTAATGCATTTTTCATCGTCTGCTCGTATCTCTCAAAGATTTGCACAATGGACTGAGATACTCTTGTTCCAGTAGACGTTTATTTTCTGCATCGGTAGATGATAACTTCTACTCTGTATTCACGGTAGACGATTCCTTCAGTCTTTGTATCCGTTAGATGATATCTCTCAGTCTTTGAGCCTGGTAGATAGTATCTTCTAGTCTTGGACTCGGTAGACCTTCGTAGAGTCAAACAACGATCTTTTCATCAGTAAGCTTCTTCGATGCAGTAGATACTTCAAGCAGTAAACTTTTATTAACACCAAAACATAGAAATATTTTCCCAACAATTTCTCCCTTTTTTGTGATGACAAAACTTGGCAGTAGAGGCTTTAGCTTGAACGTCGATCAGCAGATATCTGTTAAAACTTTAAAAAATAGCAGTGGAGAGCAGCAATTTATGTGTTAGATAAATAAGCAGATTACAAGTAGTAATCAAGCTGAACATTTAAGAAAGAATATCATTTTTATATAAAATGAATTCTGCTTACACTTTACAATCCTTACAATATTCCTCTGCTTACAAATCTTTTCAAGAAGGCAAAGTCAGCTTGAGAAACATAGCTAGTAGAGAATGATCCGAACTGGCTAGTTTCAGAATTTTTACCAGAGGGAGAAAAAGTACAGTACATAGAATTCAAATAAAGAAAACCTAAGAAAATCCTAAGTTATCTTCAAAGCATCATCTGATCAGAATAGTCTGTCTTCCCCCTTTTTGTAATCAACACCCCATTCATCCGCTTAAGAGATTCCAGGTTGGTGAGACACAGAGACACCAAACCCTGAAATTCATGAAAGAACTAGGAATATGGATGTCAGATAAGTAATCAACCCATATTAGGTTGAACTAGATAAGTAATTAACCAATGAAGCAGGAACACGAAAAATTGCAATTTAAGTTTAAATCTGTATTTAGGCATGCTTGAAAGTGAGTATGTGTGTAACATTGTAAGTGTTATTTATAGCCAAAAAGTGAGGCAGTGTTAGTTACTGTGGATTGATATGACACATGGGCTCATGTCACTCAATCCTGAATTATAGTGCAGAAGATAAGGATAGAACAGTGAACACAATTATTTGATTTAACGAAAATCTAAAGAACTAATAGTTCAAGACAAAAATTATTGTACTATGGATGCCCAAACCAAGATCTGGAGCGATCAAAGTCTTGTGAAGTGTCAGGAGGTGGTTGTGAGCTTTTTGTCCTCTGCTGGGGTGAAGTCCTCCGCTGACTTGGTTGTCTTCGTTCAATAGTTGGTCGCCGTTCTGGAGCTGGATCTCTGTTGGGTGGCTCTTGCTGTCTGCTGGATGCTTGGAGCCCTGTTCGTCATATAGTTGGCCAACTGCGACTCAAATCTTCTAATTGAGATGAGAAGGTTGCTTGCATATTAGATAACTGTTCAGAGAACTTCTTATGTATGTCCTCAATCTTTCCTCCAAGCTCCATGGTTGTGGCAGCATGAAGTGATTAATTCTGCTGGCTGAGTTAAATCCTGGTTTGACCAAGGCGGGAGAAGGAGTCTGAGAAGGTGTCGACTACAAATTGTTGGAATCTTGTGATCTTCTCAGAAAGATGGCTAGCATCCATAGTGATGTCCCGAACTTGAGCATCAATATGTCGCTGTAAATTGCTAATAGCATTACCGGCGTCTCGTTCTTCGTGCTTCAGCTTTTGAACTTCGCCAGCAATCTCAGAAATAATCTTCGTCGGCAAGTGATTACTCACGGAGGGTGGCATATCTTCATCCTCAAAATCTGAAAATTCAAATAAATCCTCCGGTTGGGAACTTGCAATAGTCTGAGCAGCCGTAGAAGGACCAGCTCTATCAGATGCATCAGAGATTGGTATATCAGACGTAGGGGCAGCAGACACTTCAGCATGTACATCAGTAGAAACATCCATCCCAGTAGACACAATAGGCTCAAAAATAGCAACGCTAGTGGCAACAACAGTAGAAACATATGCATCAATGGCAATCGCCGCAGACACCTCAGCAGATACAGTAGGCTCAGCAATAGCAAGGCCTGGTACAAAATTTGTGGCCAATGCCTCAGCAGGGAACTCAAAGATTTCAGGTTGTGAGAGGTGAGGAGTTGGTAAAGAAATATATGGGAAGTTAAAAGAAAATTGGTTTAAGAGGTCTATCAATGGGGCTGAAAAGAATGAGGCAATAGTGGGTTCAACAGTGAGTGATTGTGGTTGCTCGGGTTGAGGAGGAGGAGATGTAATGAGGGCTAAGGCACTTGTATAAACACTTATGCAGTCAGTGGAGTCATCATCTGCTCAAGAGATATTGACTTGATGAACCACTGACTCAATGACAATATCTACGTTTAAGGCGTCAACATCCAGTAGAGATGGATGCTGACTGGTCACAACAGGGGGTTCAAAAGAGATAAGGGGTTGGTCTGCAACAGATGATTCATCTACTGAGATGACAGAAGAAAGGCTTCCCATGAAGACATCTGTTGGAGCCACATCAACCATCCTTCGATCTGTAACTTCCTCTGGAGCTTCAGCCAACTGATTAGAGCAAGAATGCAATCCCAAGGTAACCTTGAGATCATGCAAATCCTTCTCAGCCAGAGTAAGGCGAGCTTGAAAAGAGTGAGAACTGCAATGTCATGTGTAGCAGTGCCGAAGACTGGATTGAATTCCTTTTCCCTTGACTGCACCCGAATCTTTAGTCCACTGATGAAGTTCATGAGTCGGGTAGACCTCTCTCTGACGCGGACCCTCTTCAACATCCTTGGTCTGTAAAAATTCAAGGATGAGATTTTCATCCTTCCTGGCTTGCTTTAGGATCCGATTGATGTCGTTGAGACGGATCTTCAGACGAGTCTGTACCCAACCATCAAATAACTCCAGTTGTGTCTTGAACTCGTGTTTCCACTTCTTCAAGAACCAGAGAGATTTTCGTCGCCACTAGAGTGGATACTGGTTCCATAAGATCTTTGCCTCTTCCTTCAAGAGTGTGAGGCGGATGGCAGTAAGAGCAGCCAAGCTTTGGTGGTCTCAGGCTAAGGGCGTAAGAACCCGCCCCTCTCCAAGAACTAAGTGGTAGCTTGACAGTGGACACTAGTGCAGTAGTCGTGATGTCCATAGGTGCTGGTGGTGCAGTAGAGATAGCAAAACTTATACTTAGAGGACCAGTGGGATCATGAGCAGTTTCCTTTGATGCAGTGACTTCAAATACTTCCGGAGTTGGAATAAGTTCCGTGTCAGCAGTAAGAACAACATAGGTGACCTCTACTGTAAGTGCAACGTCAGTATCTGCATTGTTTTCTTGGAGGTAGCAATGTTCCTCCTCTTGCTTCTGTTTTTCTTCGGTGGAGGAGGAGGAGATTACTCAGCAGACTCTGAGATGGTCTGTTCAGAGTCACTCACCACTTGAGTCTTCTTCCTCTTAGCAGGAGCAGTCTTAGAAGGGCCTCCTTCTCCACTTGTTGGTTTTCGGTATGTCAACAGGTATTTGGCATTTATGAGCCGAGTGGGATGAAGATTGTAGATTGTACCAATCGGAACATTCATGCTCTCCAAAATGCGACTGAGAGGCAGAGCAAATCCAGAATGATCCTTGGCAGATTCGACCATTTCAATCAGCACTTGAAATATGTTCACCGACCAATTGACTGCCAAACCTTTGACGATGGCGCACATCATTTCAAAGGAACTAGCTTTGCACAGCGGACCCTTAGAAATGATATCTGCCAGCACTCAGAAGTGGTTTTTCATCAAGTGTTCATCTCATCTCAGAAGTGGTTTTTCATCAAGATCTTCTTAAATGGGGGGGGGGGGGGGGGGGTCCTCAGTCGTTGACCAGACTCGGAAAATAGTGTTCATCTCATCTCGAATGGATATGGAGATGCCAGGTAAGTTCGTGAGCTCGGCAGTAGGGAGTCCTAGATGCGTGATGAAATCCTCTTGAGTGATTTTCACTGAGTTGTTGAAGACAGAGGCCACCACAGAGTTGTTTTCTACCGTTGCTGAAGCATAAAATTCTTGTACAACTTCTCGGTAGAACATCGGAGTCAGGCTCAACATGACCAAAAGCCCTGAGTTTTCCAGTCCTTTGGAAATGCTTATCATTCCGTCTTCAGTACTTGTGTAGACAGATTCAAAGTCGATGTGAACAACGTTGGTGACGAAACGTGGCTGACTGGTCTTTGACATGATGAATTCTGAGATGCTGAGAATGCATGAAGTCTGAAAAGAAATTTTTTGAACGAAAATGTGTGCAGTAAATCTGAAATAATAAAATTGAAAATGTGAAGGGTGGTTAAAGAGGAAGGAGATGTAACATCGTACTGTAGATGAAAGGATACATGGACATGTGTCGCTCATCTAAGCCAATATAATTTTTGAAATAAACTGAAACAGACACGATTAAGCGGGACCGAAATAATTTAGTATTAATAGTAATTAAATTTTGAAATCTGAAGTTCCAATTGGTTAATTTTTAAGGAAGGTTGCCAGTATCTTAGCGTATTTGGTAATATCCACTGGTATGTAGAATCTACTGCAGCAGATAATTATTTTACCAGCTGAGCATTAATAGACCTTCGAAAAGCACACAAGTTCCCCCTCAAATAATTTCCCCCCAAAAGTCATGCAATATCTAAAATGTAATTCCCCCTTAATTGAGCATATAGGAGAAAGTAAACAATTAAGATCATTTAGTTATATCAACAAAACCAAGTATATTGCGAAAGTAGGAAAACATAGCGTACGGTAGGGGTTTTTTGAAAATGTCTGCTGCTTGTTTTTCGGTAGATATGTATTCCAGCCGAATCTCCTTCTTCATTACATGATCTCGGATGAAATGATGACGGATGTCAATATGCTTGGTCCGAGAATGAAGAACTAGATTATACGTGATAGCTATTGCAGACGTATTATCACAAAATACCGGTGCCTCAGTGGACTCAATTCCATAATTTCTTAATTGTTGCTGAATCCATAGTAGTTGAGCAGATCAGCATCCAACAGCAAGGTATTCTACCTCTGCATTAGACGTTATGATGGATGTCTGCTTCCTGCAACCCCATGAAATCAATCTATCTCATAGGAATTGACAGTATCCACTGGTACTCTTCCTATCAATCGTGCACCGGCGTAATCAACATCTGAATATCCATTTAAATTAAACAAAGAGTCATTGGGATACCAGAGGCCAACATTCTCAGTTCCTTTTAAATACTTAAGAATCCTTTTTGGTGGCAGTGTAATGCGATTCCTTAGGATTAGCTTGGAAACAAGCACACATACATACATCAAACATAATGTCAGGTCCGCTAATACCGCGATACATTGTTACTTCTACTGGTATGCCGGCTTCATCCAAATCTAGTTTAGCAGACGAGCTCGTGGGAGTGGCTGCTGCTGAACTAGTGCTCATTTCGTACTTCTTTAATAACTCTTTGGTGTACTTCGACTGGTTGATCAGAATTCCCTCAGCAGACTGCTTGACTTGTAATCTAGGAAAAATTATAACTCTCCCATCATGCTCATTTCGAACTGATCCTGCATGATTTTGGAAAATCTCTCGCAAAGTTTTGGGTTATTACTACAAAAGATAAAATCATCAACATAAATCTGAACCAGTAGAGTATGGCTACTCTTTGTGAATTTAAAAGGGTCTTATCCACCGTGCCATTTATAAAGTTATGCTCAGTCAAATACTTTGATGGAGTTTCATGTCATGCTCAGGGAGCTTGTTTCAGAATATACAAAGCTTTATCTAGTTTATAAACAAAGGAGGGTTGCTGATGGTTCTCAAACCCAGGAGGCTGTTCAACATAAACCCCTTCCTGGAGTTTGCCATTAAGAAAAAAATACTCTTAGCGTCCATCTGATAAACTTTTAAGTCAATAATGCAGAAAATGCAAGAAATGCGTGAATGGCTTCTAATCGGGCTACAAGGGCAAAGGTTTTCATCAAAATCGATGTCTTCTTCCTGTCTGTATGCATGTGCTACTAATCTTGCTTTATTTCTGATTACAGTACCATTCTCGGTACCTATAATAGTATGATGCGGTGGACGTGGCACTAAGTGCCAAACTGTATTTCTCTCAAATTGGTTGAGTTCTTCTTGCATAGCTTCTATCCAACTTGGTTCTAAAATAGCATCATCTATCTTCTTAGGTTCTATATGAGAGATGAATGCACCATGAAGAAATTCATTAATCATCTGTCCTCTGGTGCATATAGGAGCATTAGGGTTACCTATGATCTGCCCAGGTGGATCATCCTTCGTCCACCAGAGCAGATGTCCAAGAGGGTTTGTTCCTTTGTCAGTAGGTATTTGAGTTGGCAGCTCAATAGATTGAATTAATTCATCGTTGGTATTTGCGATATCTACTGCAGCAGGGGCGAATTCATTTGCATCCTCGACAGCAAGGTTCAGCTCTTGTGGACTAGTAGATACCTCTGCTCGCGCTTCTGGGACTTCTGATTCTAAAATACAGTCGATCATTCTATTGTAATCAACTCATCATCATAATCATTATAAATATTCGTATTTTCTAGTCGATCACTTGAATTATTGATATGCAGTTCAGATGTAGAATTATCAGAGGATTCATCAAATTTCACATGCCAAGAATTATTTCTGCATCAGATTTAGCATCAAAAGAGGTGAGATGAGTCTTTCCATTGTTGTGAATAAAATATTTGCAACCAAACACATGGAAATAAGAATTATTTGGCTTACTGTCATTCCAGATCTCATACAGTGTCTTATTCGATCGTTTATTAATCATTGATATGTTATGTGTATAGCAAGATGTATTAACCGCTTCTGCCTAAAATCTCTGAGAGATTTCTGAATCTGCAAGCATAGTTCGCGCAGCTTCTTTCAAAGTGAGGTTCTTATGCTCTACAACTCCATTTTGTTGCGGGGTTCTAATAGCAGAGTATTCGTGTTTATACCAAGGTCAACTAGATATGATTCGAGTGACTGATTTGTAAACTAGGTACCTTTATCGTTGTGAATTCTATCTATCCCACACGACTTCTCGTTTTGTAGTCGTTTCAGTAGTTTGATCAGCTTTGGAGTAGCCTGATCTTCGCCTCTTAGAAACAGGACCCACGTAAAACGAGAGAAATCGTCTATTAGCACTAGAGTATACTTCATTCCAACTAGACTTGTTAATGGTTTAAGAACAAAAATATCCATGTGCAGCAACTCTAGGCACCGAGAAGAAGATTTACTACCTCTGTTCTTAAAGGTAGATCTGATCTGCATACCAAGCTGGCATGCTAAACAGATCTTGTCTTTTGAGAATTCTATCTGGGGCAAACCATCAACTAAATCAAGTTTACGCAGACTGGCAATAGTTTTAAAATTTAAGTGACTCAAACGCTTGTACCAAAGCCAATTTTTGGAACTATTCAAGCCTGCAAAGCAAGTAGGTGAGACTGGCTGATCAAAATTCCAATCAATCTTATATTTATTATCATGCCTTTTACCTACAAGCAGTATACTACCATTTGTAGGTCTTATTGTGCAGGTATACTGGTTGAATTCTACTGAATGTCCATTATCACATAGTTGACTAATGCTAATCAAGTTATAGCATAAATTTTCAACTAACAGTACATCTTTAATAATAATGTTACCATGGATAGTCTTATCCTTAGCTACGGTTCTACCTTTCGAGTTATCACCAAATGTTATTCTTGGTCCGGTGAAGTCTACTAACTTGGACATCAGACAAGCACTTCTAGTCATATGTCTAGACCATCCACTGTCCAGAAACCACTATGAGCTCCGAACTTGCTGGATTCTAGATCTTTGCAATTAAAGCGATGAAATCATTTATACCCAATCCTACTTGGGTCCAGATAGGATTAGTCCTTTCGGGACCCATACTTGGATAATCCTGAGCCTCTTGGGTTTGTGTGTGTCCTGAAATATTTGTGCAGTAGATGGTGATGGTGTTCTAGGGTATTGCATATGATCATGAGTGTATGCATGTTGTTTTGGTTTTTGGTTCCTATTTGGAAGCATATATCTCTTCTGGACAGGCATACAATTATAATACCAGTTAGGTTTAGCCTCTCGAGTTGCCTTCTCAGTATACTTATGTCCATTATTGGACTTCTGTACTGGTCTAGTCTTCTTTACTGGCTTGACAAAACCAATACATTTATGTGATGTCTGTTCCTTACGGGGTATTGGCTTGATATGTTCCATAACCAACTCACTTGGTTCATATACTGTGATGGATATAACAAGGTTCATTGTTTGAGACTTGTTTTTCCTCAAACACAGTTGAGATCATGTGCTAGAAGCTTTACTATCATGGTTGATATAGCCTATGCCAGCAAGAACGCCATCTAGCTTAATCGACTCTAGTATTTCATCTTTTCTAGCAGTTGATGTGTTCCATGTGCAAACCAATTTTATGAGTTTCTGATGTGCAAATTAACTTTGTCCTTTTCTTTTTTGAGTAGACTTACTTATTCCCTTAAACATTCCAGCTCCCTTGATTTTTCACAATCTTCGGGGTCAGGTAAAGTCAGGCAAGCTTCATCCTGCTGTTCAATTGGACTAGTATGTTCAGTCTTGTAATTCTCGAAGGACTCATGCACCAGTTAATACTCATTTATCATGTCCTGCAATGCATTTGTGAGTTTAGTATGTGTAAATTCTGAAAGATTAGTATTAGTTACCTCACTGTCATCATTTGCCATGAGACAATGGACTCCTTCATCTTCACTTTCACTTGAAGATCTTGAAGATTCTTCGGACTCTGATTCTGAGTCAGCCCACTTGCTCTTGTTTTCCTAAGCAACAAGTACTTTTTACTCTCTATCTCTTGTGGATGATCTTCTCTTTTCCTTCGACTTCTTATAGTCCTTGGAAGTTCTTGTTTGATCACCTTTCTTTGGTTTTGTACAGCCAGTGATGAAATATTCCGGTTTTTGACAGTTGAAGCACACATGATCATCTTCTTCTGATCTGTTTTTGAAATTCTGCTTCCGTGGGTAAGACTGATATGTCTTCTGGCATTTCTTCATGAATTTGCCAAATTTCTTGACAAACATCGTCATTGCATCATTATACATTTGTTCAGGAGTCATCTCTGTTACAATGGATATGGACTCTGATGCAACAAGGGCTTCGGTTGGTTGAATGGTACTTGGTTCATCGTCAACCCGAATACCTAATTCGAACTCATGTGCTTTTAAGTCAACAAACAGATCATGCAGATCGATCTTGTTTAGATCTTTGGATTCTCTCATAGCTATGGTCTTCACATCTCATTCTCTTGGAAGACCCCTCATGACTTTTAGGGTAACTTCTATATTCAACAGATCCTTACCAAGGCTGTTGAGTTCGTTGATAATTCATGTCACTCACTCATCATATTCATTGAGAGTTTCTCCAGACATCATCTTGATGTTCTCAAATTTTTGTAGAGCAACAGTAAGCTTATTTTCTTTCGTCTGATCATTTCCTTCACACAGCTGTGTGATCTTTACCCAGATGTCTTTAGCAGTAGGACACATTTTGATTTTATTGAACATATTCTTGTCCAATGTCTTGAATAATATGTCCTTGGCTACATTGTCCAAATTTACCTTTTTCTTTTCCTCATTGGTCCAGGATGCTCAATCATTTTCAACCATCTGAGGTCACCATTGGAAATCACCACTTCTGTGTTGACTTTCAAGATCTTCATAGGTCCGTCAGTGATGACGTACAACATATCATCATCCTGAGCACTTAGATGTGCTCGCATCCGAATTCTCCAGTCCTCATATTCATCCTTTTTGAACATCGGAATCTTGCTGAATGGGGCCATCGGTTCTTAGTATTCTCACAATTGAGAAGACCTTGCTCTGATAACACTTCTTAGGATCGGAGTAGTGTTTAGAAGGGGGGTTGAATAAACACTAGACTCAGTTTCTTGATTCTTTGATATACATCAGACTGTTAAGTACTGCAGTAAGATCTCAATTGATAGCATGTCAAACAACGAAAAGTAGTCCGGAAGGTGTCTACTGGACTTGTGAGTTTAGAACTGATCAGTAGATATTTAAGAAACTGAATGATAAGGTACTGAAAGTAAATGACACAGAATATGTTTCTGTAAGTTCGAAGCACAATGCTTCTACCTACCCTTCTTTCTTTGCATGAAGGTTACTCTAGAAGACTTTGGTTTACACTTTACAGCATACAACCTTCTTAGGCACCACACAGATTTTCCTGAACTCCTAGCAACACAATAACCACACATAATATAATTTGATTTTCTTTACAACACTATAAAACTATGTTCTTTCGTATAGTGTCTTTGAGCAGTAGACTTTAGTAGACTTTGATCTTAAAGATCTCAATGACTCTTGAATAGTGCTCTACAAAACTTCTAATGTTTCAATAAGCGTTTTAAGTGTTTTGCTTGAATGAAGTTATTTAGGAATTAAGAATGTTGAGAGCTTGGAACTTCTTCATTCTTCTATTCGACGTATTTATAGACTTGAGAGTCTAACGATAACTATTCTTCAAATGGAAAGAACTGCGGAAAATCAGCTTCTTTGTCTTCTTTTCATTCTTGTTAATCAACGGCTAGTTCATTCTGACGGGGTTGGTGGCGCTGATATGACACTGTGGTGCTCTGTTGTACTATTTGTCAGAATGAACTGTCCGTGTTTTGTCCTTTGCCTTGTACGTCTGCTGACTTCTCCTTGAATGATTGTCTGTTGGATAAAAGACAACTAATGTCTTCTTCATCGTCTGCTGGTATCTCTCAAAGATTTGCATAGTGGACTGAGACACTCTTGTTCGAGTAGACTTTTATTTTCTGCATCCGGTAGATGATAAATTATACTCTGTATTCTCGGTAGATGATTACTTTCAGTCTTTGTATCCGGTAGATGATATCTCTCAGTCTTTGAGCTCGGTAGATAGTATCTTCTAGTCTTGGACCCGGTAGACCTTTGTGGAGTCAAACATCGATTTTTTCATCAGTAAGCTTCTTCGATGTAGTAGATACTTCAAGCAGTAGACTTTTGTCAACACCAAAACTTAGAAATGTTTTCCCATCAATTACTTTAAAATAAATATTATTTTAAAATATATTAAATATGGATTAAACTTGCAAATACGCTCGTGGATATAAAAATTGTGTGGAATTGCAGATTCTCATTATAATTACATGTACTATATTTATGAGTAAAAAAGTATGTTATGGATCTTTTTGTGAACTCATATTATGGATTATAAACATAGAGAAGGGAGACTTAAATGCCGGTACAAAATCATAAAACATTTTTCGGCCTAGTCCAGCAAAAAAACATGAAATCTCAAGGCACCATTAAAGGGATTGCATATTGCCACATTGGACAATTGCAAGTCCAATGTGACAATTTCATGATGGATTACATGGATAATTGGTTGGGTTGCAAATTTGCAAGCTTTCAAATTTAGAAATTGCATTTGCAATGCCACATGGCATCGCAAATGCAATTTGTTTTTTTTTTTTTTGTGTGTTTTAGATTGAATTAAAATATAAATATTATAAATATTATTATTATATAAATAATATATTAAAATTTATTATATATATTGTATAAATATTATTGTTATATAACTATTATATATAAATATATATTTATAATTAAAGTATAAATAATATCAATTTTATTATATATATAAAAGAAATATTATTGTGATATAAATATTATATATAAATATAAATATATATTTTATATTTAAAACATTAAATTACTTAAACATAAACTATTATAATTAATATAAATATTAAATATATAAATAATGCACATGGATTTATAAAATTCCATTGAATAGTTTTTAAAGTACGAAATCGAATTAGGAAAAAAATAACATCAAACATTACAAGATACATCCGTCAATAAAATGCAAATAAAATGATCAATATGCATGCTCTAACAACTACGTAGGCTGCATAATTAATTAAAGCAACACATACAAGCTAACATCAATCTTCACCTTAGAGTTTTTGAATTTGCCATTGGTACAACTTTTTTGTTCCTCTGTCATGATTGACATACCCATTTCCATTAATTTGATTGCCAACTTACCTTTCTCATGCACTTGTTTTTTTCTCTCTCGATCCTCCCTTTTTCTCTCTCGTTTTTCCTATAACTTTATCTTCATCTCCATAGTTATTGTGTATTCTCTCAGTGCCTCTACCAAGACTAAAATGTTGTTTCATGGCATCTTCTATGATTTCAATTGAGTGTGATGACTCAGGTTTTTGATTCCCTTTATCCTTACAAGCTTTCCTTCTAGGTGGACGAGGAGTAGGCATTTCCTCAGGGCCATCGTGCTTGTGTTTGAGGATGATGAGGTGTACTCGCCAGATGCAGTGTTCTTAGTCCTCTTCAACCCTCCATCTTCCACTGGACCAGGTTCTTTGGACTTCCCATTTTGACTGCTCCATTTCTCCTCATCCCGTAAGGCAATCCAAGCATGCAAATAATTGAATTGATCATCCTCAACTGAACGTTACAACTCCAATGCTCTTTTCTTATTTTCATCATTCAATCCACTTTCCCTAAGGTGTTGGATTTGTTCGTAGTAGCCTACAAACTTTAAAATTTAAAATTGTGTGATTCAATCTGGTCCAATGATTCATCAGTGACTGTGATTCCTTTGGGCTTGAGAAGTTTTGTTTCGATAGGTATCATAATTTTCATGTATGTGATTCCAAAAATTTATCCTACTTTGATCTATACCAGTTTATGTGTCTTTGCTGATGTTGAGCCATTAGCTACACAATAAGATATCTTCTTGAGTCGTCCATCGACAGTTTTCTTTTCTGCTCTCCACTGCTTGCTCCTGCATTGTCGTATTTTGAGTGGAATACTCTTACGGGAGTAGAAGGAGTAGTGGGAGTAACTGAAGATTGGTCAAATGGGGGTTGAGATATACTATTAGATCCTTGGATTGATGTGTAATTTGGTGGAAAATTGGGGAAGTTTGGATTTGGGTATATTGGAATTTGAAAGTTAACCGTGTTCGAAAAGTAAGGAGTGTTCATATGAGGAATTGCGAAGGATTGTAGGGAGAACACTGCTTTTGAGTATCATCATTAGGTGCTTTTGAGTATCATCATTAGGGATATTAGATGAACCTTGCGAGAAATTAAAGAAAGGGTTAAAAGGGCCTTGATGGATCCATTAGACACGTAACCGAAGATAAATTTAGAAACAGAAAAAACATATTGAATTTTAGATGTGAATGAAAGAATATGCTTAAAGATCACACTATTTATAGATCACCTTGCAATCTGCACGATATTTAAAGAATCACGTGGGAACAGTATCCCTGAAGTGATGATATGACTATAAAAAGACACATCTATTGCTTTTAATTGTCTGCGATTTGGTATATTTTGATGGATAAATCGATACATATGCTACCTAATCGTATATTTGTGTGAATGTAGGTGAAATCGAAGAAATCGAGCTAATAATGGTGGATAAAGATCAAGAAATGCATTGGAGATGATAAGGAATCAAAGTAGACCAAGAAAAATGCATAAAAGTTGTCAAAGACACGAGATCGATCGCCACAATTGAAGAGATCGATCGCACCATGGACAGAAAGTTGAGCAACAAAAATTGGACACACGGCGATCGACCGATAACCCATCCGCGATCGATCGCCGAGAGACGAAGTTTGAAAAAAAAAATAAAGAAGGCCGGTGATCGATCGCCAGCCATCTACGATCGATCGCCAACAGAAACTTGAATTTTATGGAAACTCGTTTTTTACGATCTTGGGATAGATTTGTACCTACCTTATCAGACTCCTACCTTATAACTCAAAATTGGGACCTCATATCAGACTATCATCATAGTTTAGACCATAGATTATAGTTGGAGAATTTTTCTTTCATAATTTAAAACCGGCTACGAAGATCGAATGGAAGGCGCGTGACAACCTCGACAAGTGAAGATCTACATAGTTTTCCCTTGTTTGTTTTCTTTTATGCTTTTTATATTTAATTTTAATTTTTTTGCACTAGTCATGAGTGGCTAAACACCTTTGTGACTCTTGATTATGGAATACGATTCATTAGAGTTTACAATTCTCGTTAGATTACGTTTTGTTTATTGATTTTCGTTGAGTATCAATTGTTTTCTTGATTTTCATATCATGCTCGTTGTGTTTGATTTTAGATTGGCCATCTGATTATTGATCATGCAATCTAATGCTAAATTAGATATCAAATCCGGAATCACTTGATCCGTCTAATTTACAAAGCAACTAAGATTAATAAATTTCCGCTTGTGAGTTTGTTAAATTTTTAGGAAAAACAATTGTCTAGACTAAACATAGACGCTTTGATTATGTTGTTTAACTTCATCGATCTCACTAGTTCTTATGATATCATCAATTTAAATCTTAATCGTTGGTATTTTGATTGATTGTTTGATAAGAGTTAAACTAGAACGCTTGGGCTACTTAACTAAACGTAAGGTGAGAAATGACTTTAATTATTGGATTAAACGTCCAAGATGAATATTCATATGAAAATCAAATCGTATGTGAAGATCGATGACCGAGATAGTAAACCCCAATTGTAAAGTCAACCAAAAACCAAGAATCGCTCTTTTCTCATAATTTAATTCATCCTAGTTTAATTTTGCATATTAATTCTCTTAGATTTCGCATCATAGTAGTAATTCAATTGATTCAAAACCCCCTTTTTAATTTATTTTGCATAAGTTAACACAAAGATACATCATTCATCGTGGGTCGATCCCTACTCATGCTACTACATTCATTATTGTTATTAACTTGAGATGATGAATTTGGGCGTACGCAATAAACGCTACCAAATTTTGGCACCTTTGCCGGGGAAGGCACTGTTTATTTTTGTGTTAATTTTTTTCTACTATCACGCACTGCTACTTTGGTTTGTTAATGAGTATAGGTGAATCGTCTAATCACGAAGATAATTTCCAATACGACCATTATATTGAGAGGACATTACATAGAAGGAGAAGAGAAGCTACAAGAATTGAAGAAGAAGAGAGGAACATGATGGCAGCGAATCAATGTGTAAGAAAGCTAGCGAATCCTACATTGGATCAGCAGCCTCTTTGCATAACTTTCACTGCTCTTGCTACAAATCTTAATTTTGAGTTAAAATCTGGACTACTATATATATTACCTTCTTTTCATGGTCTTGCAGGTGAGAACCCCCACAAGTATTTGATGGAATTTCACGTGGTGTGCACTACTATGAAGCCGACTGGCGTAACAGATGAGCAAATTAAACTGCGAGCCTTTCCTTTCTCCTTGAAGGATACTGCTAAAGATTGGCTATTCTATTACCCTTTGTATCCATCACTACGTGGACTGATTTGCAAAGAGTCTTCCTTGAGAAGTACTTTCCTTCTTTGAGGGTGACAAACATAATGAAGGAAACCTATGGTGTAAAGCATTATTTCTATGAAGGTTTGCTTTCTGCTGACATGAATCTAGTGGATGCGGCGAGCGAATGAGCCTTTATTGATAAGACACCGGAGGAGGCAAGGAACTTGATAGCGAACATGGCTGCCAACTCCCAAAAATTTGGACCTGTTCGACATGGACAGACGCCAAGAAACGAGGTAAACATTTCTAACCTTGAACAACAACTGATTGATTTAACTTCTCTTGTATGTCATCTTGCAGGTGGCAATGTTATAAAGATGAAGCCATGTGGAATTTGTCTAGCCATGAGCCATCCTACTGATGCATGTCTCTCTCTTCAAGAGACATCCACTGAGCATGCAAACGTAGCTGGTGGTTTCCGGGTCCACCACAAAGGAGCTATGAATCATCATCAAGTGCATACAATCAAGGTTGGAGGGATCACCCGAACCGATGCACCACCCTCCACGCCCTACAGACCACCATTTCAGAGGCCTCAACAACTTCCAGTGCATTCCCCTAACGACATATTAGAAAATATTATTAAAGTTATTGTTGAAATAATCTGTAATTTCAATAGGAAACGAGGGCGAGCATTCAAATCTTGAACCCTCAAATGGGGCAGTTGGCGACATCAATCAACAGATGGAAGGGAGAATATCAAATGGCCTGCCTTCACAACCACTGGTGAACCCAAGAGAAAATGTGAGTGACTTCACATTGAAGAGTGGTGAAGAAGAGACAATGGAGAAGGTGGTACTGATGCCACCAGGACGAGAAGATATGAAGGAAGAGAAGGACACCAAAGTGGGCAGCGAGGAGCTCTCAATTGAGATATTACTGTAGTACTCAACAGTCTGATGTATTTGAAAGAATCGAGAAATTGAGTCTAGTTCTTATTCAACCCCCAACCCCCCATTTCTAAACACTACATCGATCATATCCTAACAACAGTCTTCCTATCAAATTGTCCATGATACCGTGTACAATAACATTTCTGAATTGGTGTCGAATTTATATGAGTGCTTTGTTATTGGCAGCAATCAATTTTCATTGAAAATATATGTTAAATGAGCACGTAAATATTTGGGATGGATTAAAGAATCCCTTCTTGAGATAAATAGATGACAGTACATTGCAAATATTCTTGATTCCTGATAGAATTGAATGAACTAAAGATTCATATTGAAAAAGAGCAAATACTTCGTGCAATTGTGTCTCGTCTGCATATGTCGATGAGCCAGGGTTGGGGCATAAATATATCCTTTTTATCCTGAACGCATGGCAATACAGAGTATGACCCTTATTCCCCATGCATATATATCTGAAGTGGCTACAGAAGATAATAATCCCAAGATTGAAGAGCCACAAGCAGACTATTATGGTCCAAATGCACCTTCTGATTCAGAATATGATGAGGTTATGCACCCACTTCCGGAGGATAATGTAGATGATATGTAAGACCTCACTACCTTAATCATTTATTCATACAAATAGAGTTCAATATCATTATCATAGTAATGGAGTCTAAGTGGATTACATCAGGTATTTGAGGAGCTATCATGGGTTCATTCGCAAAATCATTACATTCCCAATAAAATGAATGTAAACTAAACATTTGCATACTTCTCGATTGTAGTCTAATGTTCAAAATCTTCTGATGTTCTTCTACATTGATAGCTATGTTTCTCACTTAGCGCACAACATGAACTCTTTCTTAAGCTCCAATATCCAAAAGCCCTATAGGAGCAACCCCACAACACATGAGCATATATACCACATTCATAATCAATAATAACCATATCATAAAAATGCATGTTACGATAGTACGAAAACGTGCACTTTGTTCAATGCATTTAATATTCTCTCCTTGGTTGTTCTTGCTTCACAACTCATATTCATATTCATTAGAATATAACATACTCTTCAATTCCACAATCTATTAAAATGTCATGACAACATTCCTCGACTCGTTACAGCAGCGGCATTTATAATACACTTCGCTTCAAAATACCAGCAGCATTTATAATGTACATCGCTACGAAATATCAGCGGCATATATAATATTCCCATCACTTCGATATGCAGCGACATGTACATCGCTTCGACATATCAGTGGATATATTATAATTCCATCGCTTCGATATAACAGCGTCAATTATTCTATTTACTCGCTTCGATATAACAACGGAAAGTATTCTATTTCCTCGCTTCGATATAACATTGACATATTAACAATTCAAACATATATATTTGCTCATACAACGACAAGCGCACACACATCAACAAATACACAATTTACAGTCGATGCTCGTACGTCTCTACGTACCTTTTCCACCAAAATAGTGATAATTCAAATATTATCCTCCTCGTTATCCCGCTGCTTGGGAAGGCTCTACACGAATTCAACAATCTAATACTAATAGTCATAAAGACCCCATCTCAAAATTCCCAAGAAAATAATAAATTTTCAAAAAATTACAGCTCGCAATCAAGGCCTAGCTATCGATCAATCGCGAGCTTCAATCAAAAAAATTTAAATTTTCTACCTTCCGCGATCGATCGCGGCCTAGCGGCACTATTTATCACCCAAAAATGGTGTTCAACGGCGCGCGATCGATCAGGCCACTTCCCGAGGTAGATCAGTCACCCTGTAAATGTGAAAATCCACCATTTTCACCTATAAATCCAATCCAACTGATGCACAACAAAACTACTTTCGTTCTTCAAACAAAGACAACCTAAACATTTCAAAACACAGCAATAACATCTCAATTCCATACTACTTTAACATACCAATTCTACCACAATTCAATAAACTAAAACTTCAACCAAAAACAAATATAACTAACTAATACCTCATACATTTACTCCCTTACACTTTTAATCTTCCAATCCAAGTTTTAACAAGACAAGAGAAAAGCAATTCCAAGTGATTTTGTTGGAAGAAGAAGGGAAAGGTTTTGGGGATTTTTGTAGGGATTTAGTGTTTGTTTTAGGTGTGTTGTGTGAAACTGTTTGATAGATTAAGCATTTCATACCTCATATAATTTCAACACCACATTTAACGCATTCATCAATTGTAAGGCCTCTCTACCTTAACAGTGTAAAAATAAATATAAATAGGGCTAACATGCATTAAAGACAATTTATGGTTCCGGTTGTAGCCTTGAGCTAACAGGATTATAGGCCAAAATAAAATTCCAAAAGCTAATTAATTACATTCCCAATAATGAATGTTAATACTATAGATTTACAATACTCCTAGAGTAGAGACTATCCAAAAATCATGTATCCTAATTCCTTAATGCTCCTCGTAGCTCACTGCCTCAACCCGGCCCATAGCCCTCCAAGTCCAAAAGGTGTACCTACAGGAACAACCCACAATGAGCATACACATCACTATTCAACAAAATCCAAGCACAATAACATAAATATTTGCATGAGATAAATATGTATGTATGCTCCCTGATTTACCACATTTGCACATTTTCATTGTTGTTCCTGTTTCATAAACTCATGCACAAAATCATTAGTTCATAACATAATGATCGATACCACGTTCCAGTTATAACCACAATATTCCACATTAATCACTAGAAATGTGACTGTTCCGGTCCTGTTACAACAGCGGCATTTTAGGACCCCTCGCTTCGACATATAGCGGCATCATATGATATCCCTCGCTTCGACAATTACAGCGACATGTACATCGCTTCGACATGACAGCGGCAAATATCATATTACGATCGCATATGACAGCGGCAAGTACCTCCCTCGCTCGTATATAACAACTACCAGAACAATCAAGCATTTCCAACCACATATAAATAACCACAATACCTGAGTCCACAATCATAACGCATCACCATTATCTCAATATGTATCAACACATTTCGTAATCCACACTTGTCCACGATATATATATAGCCAAAAGCGTAAGAACACATTTTACCGTCCGATGCCCGTACGTCTCACTACGTACCTTAGTCTCAAAAGTGGAGAAGTTGAAGAACTTTATCTCCTTGAAGTTGTTGGTACCTGGGATAGTTCTACACAACTATACAAATCAATATTAGAAGCCAATTATAGTCCAATATCAAAATTCCACCAAAAGACACCAAAAAATACAAATTTTGTATCCCGCGATCGATCGCCAACAAGGCCCGATCGATCGCGAGATCATACTGCCCGCTTCTAAAATTTTCTGTTCTTGGCGATCGATCGCCACATTTGGCGCGATCGATCGCCAGCCTCACCGATCGATCGCCCAAATGTGGCGATCGATCGCCGAATGCTTCTGGAGCCTACTGGTTGCGCGCGATCGATCGCCAAAAACAGGCGATCGATCGCCGCTGTCTGTGTTACGAGAAACACCATTTTTGCACCATAAATTCTTCACCAACCTCACCAACACTTACACCAACAAACCAAAAACATAAAAACACCTTAAACCTTCAATATTCACCATTAACAACCAAATATCCAACTCCCAACCAATACCAATAACAACCCAACACAAACCCATTTTAAAACTCAACATACCAAAACAAAAATCCAAACTAAACACCATTAAAGTATCAAGGAGGTATCCATACCTCTTGGGGACTCCAAATCTCACAATAAATCCCACAAATCAAGTTTTTGCAAGGATTTCTCATCTCCTTGGTGCCAAAAATCGAAAATGGAAGGAAAAGTAGGGTTGGAGAGTGAGTTGGGGATTTGATAAAGTAATTGGTAAAGTGGGGTAATAAGGGTTGTTGGGGATTTAAATTAAAAATTGAACCCCAATAATTACCATGATGTATAAAACATCCCAACATAATATTTTAAAAGTATTTTACAAAAATGCACCAAACTCCCAATAATTTCATGCTTTCCAAATAATTGCCAACCATTACAATTAAATCATGCTAACACCCAAATTTCTGATATGCACAACATGCACCCTGAAATGCACCCCGGGTCACGCCTACCATGTGACTAAGCATTTCAACAAGATAATTAATTCCAACACATAAATCAATTATCACCATAATTAATCATATAACATAATTAACGCCCAAATTGTAATTAATTATTTCAGGGATATCACATCAATATTATAATACACCAACATGTATATCCATCCTCTAATTCATGTCATCCTAAATCAGTTCATCAATTCAAATTAACTACTCAAACTCACATATAACAAGTTCATGATTAAATTAGATAATCAAATCATATTCCAAAATCGAGTCCAAATACAATCTCGTAATTATCTCATAATTACCAAAATCAATTCATAATGCACATAATCACTTTCGAGTATCACATGATTGTGAGGAATCCGACGAGTAACATTGCAGCGAGATTAAAAATATTGGATTCCCACCGAGGACCTATACGAAGTTATCATATCGGGTGTCGAGAGTTATACCTTTGTAGCGTGTTTGATGCAGAAAAACATCCACGAATTCCACGAGTCGTCTAGCAAAACTATACAGCTTTGCCTCTATGGTATCCACACGATCGAATCGATGAAGGGATGTTGAAATTATCAAGTTGATAACTTGATAATTCAACAAGGGAAAAGGGGACGAGATGACGACGGCTGCTCGTTCTCAACGAAGCACGCGAGTCGCTAGTTTTTCAGTATTTAGGTTTTGAGTTAATCACATTAACTTCTAATCCTAAACCTAATATGCATATTTGTATATATAGATAAAATAGGCGGCTCATATCAGAATATAGGGTTTACAAAAAACCCTTAAACCCAATAATTATTTATCTGTATATATATATATATATATATATTTATATATATATCTTGCATATTCCAATATATATCTTTATATATATTATCGGCCCATTAGTTTATGATTAGGACTCTTCATAATTAAATTAATCCATCCAATGAATTTAACTCCATTTATCGATTTAATCTTTTGTGCGACCCGTTAGGATCTTGCAACGTTGGCAGTGACATAAAATCTAATTTTATGTCACAAGTAATGAGCGGTATCTAGCAACACATCAAGGCTACCCAAGTTACAAGGATGTCATTGACTCGACATAACATATGGTATGTGATAATATTCACCATGTAACTTAATCACTTTGTCCTATGTGTTTAGATTAAACACGAGCCATGGAATAAGTTTTACTCGTATAGTTCAATCTTATATTTCTTGATCCCCAAGTAGACTAGAATAAAAGAATAAGCTCGATATCACATATCGACTCATTCGAGCATGGCCATGCATTTTAGTCTCACTTGATCAAGGGCCCAAACACTTCTCATGTTATATAGGAGGGACAAATCATATCTTGATCACTCAACATCCCTCTACATAATTCGTCGTGCATCCAATGATTGTCTTTATAGTTATCCTGTTACAGGTAACGTTTGACAATATCAAGATACACAACTCCTTATGTTGGGATCTCTGGTGATCTCAAGTCGTAAGGATTACATACACTATTATCACCATGAGAATTGCTTATGACATTCATATAACTATCCATGTAGCATTCTCATGGTGGATCTGTCCAGTACATAGTTCTCTAACATGTACCCATGTGTTGATTCGATATCTCATATCCATGAACAAATTCATCAACCAATACATACTAGTCTCAATGCATTATCATTATCCTAATTCATGATAATACTTGACTGGACAATCTTTAAGAATAATACAATTTTATTCTAAGGACATTAATATATATATATGTTCATATTACACAGATACTGAAATAATATATAATAATGAATTGCCATTAATAAAATTATATTACATTATATGCCAAAATCAATCATTTAATGAGTTGTCTTAGAAGCATATCCCAACAATGATATTGTTGTGGAGAACATGTTCGAAACACTATCGGCACATGTCGCGGGTACTTCCTCACCATATGTTGACAATGCTCCACCTAGCCACACCTCAATTTAACACATGGTTCACCAAAGTATTCCATACTTCTCGACCATATACTTTGAAATATATGATGACTCTTATCAGCTTCCAACAGGGAAGAAAGCAAAACTTATGATTTGAATAAAGGAATTCTTGATGTGGGTATGTTATTTGAGGATAAGAGTTCATTAATTTCTGCAGTGAAGGATTTTCCAATATGGTTTGTGAAGCGTGAGTACAGAGTTGTCGAGAGCACACCTAAACTGTGGAAGGTTGAGTGCAAACACAACAATGAAGATAATCCATGCCAATGGCACCTATGAGCATCTTTGAAAGCAAATCTGAATTTGTTCAAAATAACAAGGTACGATGGACAACGCACATGTATAATGAATGAGATGTTTGTTGATCATCACAACTTGTGTAAGAACTATATTGCAACATTGTTGGTGGTAATGGTGCCTCGCAATCCTTCATGCCAGTTTAAGTATGCCCAGGAAACAATTAAGGAAAAATTGGGCTTTCAAATATCGTATGTGAAAGCATGGCATAGCTTGAAGCGATCTTGTAAGATCGTTTATGGGACATGGGAGAGTTCCATACGGAAACTACCTAAATTTATGGGTGCTCTCCAGAAGACTAATCCTGGTATGATGGTTGAATGGGAACATAAAGACACACGCAATCCAGTATGTAAGAACATCAAATATGTGTTTTGGGTATTCAAGTCGTGTATAGATGGATTCTCCCACTGTCGAAAAGTCATTAGTGTTGATGGCACTTATTTGTAGACGAAGTACAACCACAAATTATTGATCGCAGCAGCAATGGATGGAAATCAACAGGTTTTTCCTCTTGCTTTTGCAATAGTTGATTAAGAAACATTGCTATCTTGGAAATGGTTTCTCAAGACATTGAGCATACATTTTGTACGAGGAGTTGATGGTATGTGCCTCATTTCTGATCGACACACTGGTCTTATTCGAGCAATTGATGAAATACATGCATTCAACCCTCCTCATGAAGTCATCGATTTTGCTTGAGACATGTGTGCTCAAACTTCAACAGTCATTTCAAGAACGTCCAATTAAAGTACATGTGCTGGAGAGTCAGGTGTGCAGTGAATATATAAGTTTGTAAATGCTCTTCAAGATATCAGGCGCACAAATGTGGATGCATTTGATTATTTGAATGCAATAGATAAGGATAAGTTGTCATTCTCTCATGATGGAGGTTTTCGTTGTCGAATTATGACAACCAACATGTCTGAATACGTCGTTAGAGTACTAAAGGGTGCCCAAAAACTTCATCTTATATTCCTTGTTGAAATTACTTTTTACCGTACTGCTAAGCACTTCTATACACGAATGGAAAATGCGTCGAATTTGATGTCCAACAATCAGATGTGAACATTCTATGCAACCAAATTGTATACACTCCGATCGACATATTGTAATATTGACTCATCAGGGGCAAAGGGGCAACAATCTGGTGATGAACAATATGAAAATGGTGGAAACAAGCATACCATGAAGATCAAATCATGTGAATGCACATGCGGCAAAAGGACCGAGTTTGAGATCCCTTTCTCAAATGCGCAAATTGTTTTCAAGGCTTATAAACTTAATGCAACACCATTTGTAAAGTCATTTTACAAGTCATACATTTACCAGACCACTTATTCTGTGTATTTGATAACTACTTGATTAAACCATATTGGGATGAAGCCGAGTTTCAGTTATTCCGTGATAACACTCTTCAAGTTGTTCTCCAACCTGGAAGGAATAAAAGTTCCCGAATACCGAATGACATGGATTGGTCACAAACTCGTGCCAGTCAACAAGCACGTCGACGAATAGGAGCTATGCAGTAGGGCACAAGTTTTTTTCATTGTTGTAATATTAATTTAAATTAATAAATACTTTAAAAAAAAATCAAGTTTTATATTAATATTTCATTAAACATTTGTTCAAAATAATAAAATTTAAAGTATTCAATATAACTATTAACAAAATTAAATATGTACAAGCTCACGTGGCCATTTCATGTAACAATTTCAAACTCAATATAAAAAAGTATAAATTTATTTTTAAAGAAGTCGATTTCTTAAAAAAATGTAAATATTTTTCGTTTTATGGTATTTGACAAAAAATAATTTATAATATTTTGGCTAGATGGCCGTGATTTATGAATTGTCCAATTAACAACCACATTTCCAAGCTTTTTGTCCTTAACTTCGAATAATTTCTTTGATTACACCTCCATTTTCAAAGAATTGTTTTTTGTTTTTTTTTTGTTTTTGGAAATGAATATAATTAAGAATATTAACCATGACAAGATAAAATATAAACTAATTACAAATCTTAATAATTTCAAAGCTTTACGCATATTTCTCACTATCATCAAATTGAAAAGAAGCTTTTGAAAAAGAATGATACATGTGCACGATCTGACTTGGGTGTCATGATGAAATACATTTGTATTGTTTTAGTTAGTGGCCGAGCACATTTGATGTATTTACAGTTATTTTTGTGAGATGTGGAAGATGGGTCTTACCAATTTATTTAGTTATGAATTGTTGTTTCTTTTTAGCAATGATCTATTGTCTATCATAAAACATCAACAGCATGCATCAATTCATCGAATAGGACAAACCTTAAAACATTTAGCTTTTGCACTTGAGGAATAATTAAAATTTGTAATTACATATTAAAACTACTATTTTAACCTAAGTGCTGGCTTGGTTGTGAGGAGTAGTGATTTTCCAATTCCTTCGTGGGCGAAGGCAACACCGGTTTATGGGTTGCTATCCTCAATGACACTACCCTTAAAGTGGTAATAACACTTGGATACTTCCAATAGCATCAAACCAACCGGAAGTATCTCCAATGGACAATCACTTCTCTAAAGAGAATAGACATATAACAGTTCTATCCCATAACATAATGTAAGCAATAACAGAATGAAAGGAAGAATGCCTTGATTCAGTACTGTTTCGACCCACAAAACAATCACAACTTAGTATAAATTGTAAACACTTAGCTAATCATTCAAAACTAATCTTCTTATTCATAGTCAATTTGATAAAATTACCTAATACAATAGTTAAGCTATAATGTCACAACAGAAAACTCTTTACTACTGAAAAAAAACCTTGAAATACAATTTTAAACATTCATCATACACAAGCAGAGAGCATCTTCTGATTTACAGCGAATTCTAGGTTTTATTTTATAAACATGATTTGGATACTGGTGGTGTTAGGAAAAGGGGAATCGAAAATGGCTTTGAAGCATGAAGATATACTTTCTTGAGTGTAATATTACCTTGTTTATTAAGACAATTTACTCCAGTATACAACAAAGCCTCTAAAAACACTCTATGTAGTATTGTGAATTATAATCTCTTTCTCACATCATGTTTTTCAACAAAACAATCCCCATATATATATATATATATATATATATATATATATATATATATATATTGAATAGCCACTATTCTCTTCATGAAAGAACATGTCTCTTTGTTAGGGTCGATCCTGAGTGTTTAGAGGGGGGTGAATGAACACTCCTTTAAAATTAATCCTTATTGATTTCTCTCGGATTAGTGAGTGAAATCTATTTCTTAATCAACTTCTGACCAGAACAGACCACTGAATATAAAAGTGCGGAACGGTCTGTTCTTGATTAGTAAGAACGACTTGATGGCTTAATGAGTGTAACTCAGTACGAAATGAGAATAGACAGGATATGTTTCTGGAAGTTCGAAGGTGGTGTAATCCTTCTACGTCTCCCCTTCTTCCAATTAAGGAAGGATACACTAGAAGACTTTGAGTAATACAACCACTTGTACAATCCCGATTCAGCTGGATTTATCCCACTACCAGACTGAAACTCCTAGTCTCTTGATCTGTTCAGACACAGACTGTCTGACAGTTGCAATTGAATCTCACTCCTCTATCTTAGTAACAATACAAAAGACAGACTTATTTTGTCTATGCACACAATGATCCTAAGACGACCAAATATTACAATATGTTGTGCTTATGAATACTTTGAGTGGTTCGGCTCAAGAATATCTGAACTTGTAAGCTTGTGCTGTTTGTTTTCTTTTTGTTTCTTGATTGGTCAGTCGGCCCTTTGAGCTCTTTAGTTGCATCCTTATATAGTTGCTTATATCAACGACATTATTTCATTTTCTGTGCAACTCTAGACTCTGTTCAATCTCTGAACAAACTTCAGTCTTATTCTTTTAGGCACTTGCCATTCTGGTCTGTGCTTCCGGCGTCTGTCAGGTAGGCTCTTCCTTGTCTTCTTTCCTTTTAAGGTAATCTTCAGTCTTTGGTCTTTTTCATCATTAATTGCATCATTAAATGCTTCAATAAATAACCGTTAATGATTCGGACCGAAGAACGAAGCTTATCCAACCTTGTCTGCTCTGATCTTATCTTTATCGAGCTGCTCTAGAACTTCGATCTGGTCAGACTGGTTTACATCGATCCGTTCTGATTTTACGATAGACCATATCGGTGTGGTCTGATTTGACATGGTTTAACGTCTTGATCGGTCTGATCCGTTTTGTCATCTTTAAAATCCGGAATTAACAAATTCCCCCTTTTTGATGATGACAAAACCTAGCTTCTATGTCTTCTTATTCAGTCTTTTAAAAGTTCTGAAGCGTATACTTGTGGATCAATTAAGTCTTCTTGTTTAAAATAAATGAACACTGTTAAGCTGTAGTTCGGATCGATTAAGTCATTTTGTTCAAAATAAATGAACTAAGACTTAGATAAGTAACTGAAGAACTCCGATTTTATTGAAAAAAAATCTGATAGATACATTTACATGTCTGACTCATATAGACATCTACTTCTTCGCTGAGGACTGCTGAGCTGGCTTGAAGTCCTTTTTCTTTTCCCCCTTTTTGTCAGCAGCAATCTCCTGAAGGAAATCTACGATCTGCGTGAGCTGAGCGCAAATAGCATCCAGACGAGTGTCTTGAGCAATAAGGGATTTGGCTACGGAAGTCCGAACTTCAGTTGCCAGCTCGATTTGCTCTTTTCTCAGGCTATTTTTATATGAAGCTTGCTGAGAAAATAGGTCATTCAGTCTGCGCTGAATACCGCTTATGCTAGCCGTCATCTTATCTCTGAAGGATTCAAAATCCAAGTGTGTAGACCTTTGACTCTAATGACCTTCTCTGACTCATTGAGAGAGAAAGAGACAGTTTCAGTGAGCTGTTGAAGAGACATGGCCAGAGATGAGGCTTCAGCAGGTAAGTGATCCGGAGAGTGATCAGAAGGTGACTCATTCGGATCAACTGCTGCTTCAACTGGTAAGAGAAGAGACATCAGATTGGCGTGTATCAGACTGGATCAAAGTAACTAAGTCCGTAGAAAATTCTTCCAAAAATGCCAAATCTTCAGCAGACTGATCTGGAGGAGTGATAGGTCTGGTAGGCTCCTCATCCTTTAAAGCTGCAACAATTGTTGACACCACGAGATCCGGATCGACGGAGTCTGGTGAGACAACTTTTGGAGGCGCGTCTTTTGGACTGTGCTGAATATGGGAGACTGAGGACGCCAGAGGGATGGAAGTTGTGGGAGAGTCTAGCAAGACATCCATGGCTTCAGTCTCTGCTGCAGAAGGAGCATTAGTCGGTGGCTGCTCCGCTGTATCAGAAGTAACTGGCTCAAAAAATGGTTCTGACAGAGTCTTGCTCGCAGAGGGGTGATCTGGGCTAGGAACGGGAGTGGATATGTTGAGCTTCTGTCGTTGAAAACGAACAGCCATGTGAAGAGTACGAATATCCATCTTCAGCTGAGCAATGACAGCACCGTCATCTTTGGCAGCCGGATTGGTGGTATCAAAGTTCGCCTTTTTGGCTGTAATGAGTAGGTTTGCCAGTCTGAGCCTGTGATTAGCCTGGAACAATTCTTTGCGATGCACCGCAATCCGTACGTCATCAGTTTCTGTCCCTTTAAGGACTTCTTGTTCCATTTTGTGGAGCCTCTTGAGCTTGCCGAAGAACAGATCAAAGTGGTTGATCGTTCTGTATGCAACCCATTCATCAAACACCACAGTAAGCTCCTTGACTTTGTCTTCAACATCTTCCATGGCGATGTCAATTGCAATTTGAGTGGTTGACTTGGCTTATGAAGAGAGGGGCTCAGCTAGGACCGCCTTACCTTTGTTGATGGAAGACGAGGGCTTAATCCCTGATTGGGTGAAGTCCCCTAATTCTTTGATAACAATTCCCTTGACCATAGGGGTAGTGGAAAGGACTCAGATGGTGACCTTGGGTACAGTGGGTGGAACTGTTGAAGGTTGAGTTGGAGTTTGGGTTGCAGGGGTGGCTTTTGTTGATGGCAAGGTAGGTATGGGTTTGATATTTATGGTTGACAGAGGCTTGGTGATCTGGGTTCTTGGCTTCTTTGGAGGAGGTTTGGCTGGGGATGAAGGAGCAGAGGTAGACTGAGTTTCCTCTGAGTCAGTCTGGACTGTCAGTTTGCGCTTGACTCTAGATTTTCTAGCAGCAGCCTGTTCATGTCCCCGTTCAATCTTTACAGTCACCAGATCAGAGGGAGTGGGTGGAGCACCTTTGGATTTAAGTAAGGCCAAACCCTTGGGGTTGAGTATCTTGAAGGGGTTGAGAGTGGACGGCTTCCCCAGCTCGATGTACAATGTCTTCAAGATCTTGCTGAGAGGAACAGCAAAGCAGACAGCCTGTTTGGATGCAATGACTGTTTCTAGCAGGACTACAAACAAGATAGCGGAGCAGTTCATTTTCTGTCAGGAGTGGATAGCAGCCATGGCCCTGAATTTTTTGGCAGTTACGGTGTCATAGCTTCCGGCTTTACCCAACAGTGGCTTGCCAACAATATAACATAGGACTTGAAAATGGAACAGCATTTCTTTCTTCTTGAAGGATGGCTGTAATTTCTGGCCAAAAATGGATACTTTGCCCTGAAGATTGGTGAGAGTGGCCTGAGGGATGTGGCCAAATTCAGTCAGTCCGGTGTTAGGAAGACCAAAGGTCTTTGACAGCGTTGTCTGAGAGATATCGAAGGATTTGCCCTTGAAGGAGGTGGAAATGAACGTCTTTTGAGAAACAGCATTGGCGAACAACTCTCGAATCTCTGACTCATAAACCACCGTCCCACATTCCAGAAAGTTCCTTAATCCTGAGGATTCCAAGGATTTGAACATAGAAACCATTTCTGGATCTTCAGCCCTGTAAATTTCATCAAACTCAACAGATAGAGAGTTGTGAGTGATAGTGGCCATTTGAGTATGTATGAAGAATGCAGAGAGAATTGAAAGATTTGAAAGTTAGAAACAGACAACAGTAAGTCGTAAAAAGTGAAATGAGAGTGAGATGTACAACCCGCTAAATAGGAGAGATAGGACACTTGTATGTATCTCGATGACTGATATTTAAGCAATTCAAAATAAACGGACAGGATGAGAGAGAGATAAGGCGGTTAAAATTCGATCAGTCCGGGCCGTTTAAACAATTACTATGTTAAAGACTGGTTGTTATTGAGCATACAGATCATGGGATAATATCATATTTGACAGAGATCGGTCTGAAAGTTCGGACCGGTCTGTGTCTTTCTGATTGTTGTATTATCGATCTGTGCTAGTATACAATCTTTAAAACAAAATTAAGGATACCTCTATGATATCAAGATAAATCTATTAAGCCAAGAATTTGACGAAAATAATTAAACTTAGCCTCAGGGAGTGGTTTGGTGAAAATGTCTGCTGCTTGCTGGTCTGTTGAAATATGCTCAATCCGAATTTCCTTTTTGCCAACGTGATCTCGAATAAAATGATGTCTGATATCAATATGCTTTGTTCGAGAGTGCAACACTGGATTATACATTATAGCAATGGCACTAGTGTTGTCACAAATATCGGAGACTCAGCAGCTTGAATGCCATAGTCTCTGAGCTGATGTTGAATCCAGAGCTTTTGAGCGCAACAGCTTCCAGCGGCAAGATATTCCGCCTCAGCTGTAGATGTGGCAATTGATGTTTGCTTCTTGCTAAACCATGAGATCAATCTTTCACCTAGAAATTGACAGGTTTCACTGGTGCTCTTGCGATCAATCTTACACCCTGCATAGTCAGCGTCTGAATATCCAATTAAACTGAAATTAGAATCTTTGGGATACCAAAGACCAACGTTCTGAGACCCTTTTAGGTATTTAAGAATGCGCTTGCAGCAATAAAATGGGATTGCTTTGGATCAGACTGAAATCTAGCGCATATGCAGACTGAAAACATGATATCAGGCCGGCTCGCTGTAAGATATAGTAGCGATCCGATCAGACCTCGATACATGGTTACATCAACTGCTGTTCCCCCTTCGTCTTTATCTAGCTTGATTGAAGGACTCATTGGAGTTGACGCAGTTGAACAAGTCTTCATTCCGAATCTTTTGAGTAGCTCTTTGGTATACTTGGTTTGATTGATAAAAATGTCATTGCTGAGCTGTTTGACTTCAAGACCCAGGAAGAATGACAATTCTCCCATCTTACTCATTTCAAACTGTCCATGCATTAAGAGAATTTCTCGCAGAGTTTGGGGTTAGTTGACCCAAAGATGATATCGTCAACATATATTTGAACTAATAAGGTATGTTCCCCCTTAATAAATTTAAATAACGTTTTATCCACTGAGCCGATCTGAAAATCGTGGTTCAGAAGAAATTGAGACAGAGTATCATACCATGCTCTTGGAGCTTGTTTCAGTCCATATACTGCTTTATTCAGTAGATATACATGATCTGGAAGTGAGTGGTTCTGAAATCCAGGAGGTTGCTCTATGTAGACTTCCTCCTGAAGCTTACCATTTAGAAAAGCACTCTTTACGTCCATTTGATATACTTTGAAGTTTTTAAAAGCAGCAAATGCGAGAAATATTCGGATGGCTTCAAGTCTGGCGACTGGTGCAAAAGATTCATCGAAGTCGATTCCTTCTTCTTGTCTGAAGCCTTGTGCCACCAGTCTGGCCTTATTTCTAACCACTACTCCATCTGCGTCTAGCTTGTTTCTGAAAACCCATCTGGTTCCAATAACAGGCAGACTACTTGGCTTGGGGGTTAGTCTCCATACTTGATGTTGTTCAAATTGGTTAAGCTCTTCTTGCATGGCCTTTATCCAGTTATAATCAGTCAAAGCTTCATTAATCTGTTTGGGTTCCAGATTAGATATAAAAGCGGCGTGAGTGAATCATCCATCATCTGTCCTCTGGTTCTTATGGGTGCAGAAAGACTTCCAATTACTAGATCAGGTGGATGCCTCTTTGTCCATCGATAGCTTGATTCTGGATAATCTGGTCCAGATGGATTAGTAGTAGTGACATTATCAGCATCTGCTTTAATATTAGGGTTCAAAACCTCCGGATCGGCTCGATCTGGAAGAACGTTAGTGCCTTGATCCGGTCTATCTGGAACTTCAGGTTCCGGTGGATTGTCTCTTGATCTATTAGCTACAATCTCATCATCACTGTTAGCTTCGAGATGGATATTTTCCATCTGATTTTGAATTAATTCCTTGTTGCCCTTAATACACAAGGATTCATCAAACACTACATGAACTGTCCATACTTCATATGGAGTTAGATTTAACTTCTTGTTAATCATGGATCGGTTTTGAGTATAATATGCAGTATTTACAGCTTCTGTCCAGAACTTTTGGGAAATTCTAGAATCTGCAAGCATTGTCCTTGCTGCCTCCTTAAGCGTTCTGTTCCTTCGTTCTGCAACTCCATTTTGTTGAGGAGTTCGAACGGCTGAGAATTCATGCTTAATTCCTTGGTCTTCTAGAAAGGATTCAAGATTCTGATTTGAGAATTCAGTGCCTTTGTCACTTCAAATTCTATCTATACTTGATGATCTCTCATTCTGAGTGCCTTTCAGCAGCTTGATCAACTTCGGACCGGTCTGATCTTTACTGCTAAAAAATATAGTCCATGTAAAACGTGAGTAATCATCAATAACAACAAGTATACCGCATTCGCCCTAAACTTGTTATTGGTATAAGACCAAACAAGTACATATGTAATAGTTCTAAGCAACGTGAGGAGGATTTGACATTCTTGTTTTGGAAGGATGATCTGATCTGTTGCCCATTTGGCAAGCTTCACAGATCTTATCCTTGGTAAAGTCGATTTTGGGCAGACCGACAACTAAATCATATTTACACAGGCTAGAGATAGTCTTAAAGTTGAGATGATTCAAGTGTTTATGCCATAGCCAGTGTTTATTATCATTATTCGCGATGAAGCAAGTAGGATTATCAGGTTGAGCGAAATTCCAGTTAATCTTATATGTATTTCCATTTCTGATTCCTACAAGCATAGTCATACCGTCTGATGATTTGACAGTGCAGGTGTGTTTGTGAAATTCTACAGCATAACCATTATCACATAGTTGACTTATGCTAATCAGATTATAGCATAGATTTTCAAATAATAGAACATCATTGATAGTGATATTACCATGGACAATCTTACACTTGCCCACGGTCTTACCCTTTGAGTTATCCCCAAAGATAATCTTTGGTCCAGTACATTCTGTGACTTCAGACAGCAGCTCGACGTTTCCTATCATGTGTCAAGAACACCCACTGTCTAAGTACCAGTCCGACACTTGTTTCTTCACTACCTGTCATCAAGCATAATTACTGTTGGTACACAATCCTACTTGGGTCCAGAACGGATTAGCCCTTTGGGAACCCACACCTGAATCAGCTTTAATGACTTGTGTGTGTCTGGTGTGATGTGAGCTGATCTGTTTCGATGTTGTGTGTGACGATGTGTGCGATATGGAAGCCTTTGATTCTTATTAGGTAATCTATATCTTTGTTGAACCGGTTTTGAGTTATGGTAGTTGGATGGTCTTCCTTGCCTTAGATCTTGCACCTTTAGGTTTGGTCTGATAGACACAAAGCTTGCTGGTGCCTTTTCCTTGGCTTGGTTAATGTACCCAATTCCTTTTCTCAAACCTTGATCCCTGAAGGAGACTCCTGTTTGAATTGTAGGTACTTCGGATTCATATATTGTGCTAGATCTAACAAATGTCACTTGTTTGACTTTGTTCTTTTCCAGCAACAACTCAGATTCATCTTTGGTGCAATCATTGATGTCAAAGCCTATGCCAGTGATGTCACCGACATTTCTTTGTACCTCTTGCAATTCTTCCAATGATGCTCTTGATTTTGTCCATGTTTTGAAAATATGAGAAAGTTTAGCATTTTGTGTGCTAATTCTCTTGTTTTCTTCATGGAGCTGTTCGTAAGAGATTTTCAGCTTATTCAGCTCGATCTTTAGATTATTGCATTTACCTAGCTCAGAGCAGCTTGGTTTGATATGCTCATCTATTTGATCATTGGCTTTAGCTTTAGTTTTCTCAAGTGATTCAGCTAATATTCTATATCATTAGCCATGTCTTGCAGTGCAGACATGAGCTCTTCTCGTGTGAATTCATTTGAATCAAGATCGAATACCTCATCCATTTGACTCATTTCTTCGTCTGCCATTAGACATTGGATTTCCTCTTCGCTTTCGCTGGATGAACATTCTGAGCTTTCTGGTTATGAGTCAGTCTGAGCTCACTTGTTGTTACCTTCCTCTGCTACCAGAACTTTTTGGGACTTCCCATGATGATTTTTATGATCTTTGTAGTGCTTCTTTTTCTTGTCATCGCGATGCCTTTCTTTTCGTTTATCTTTATTCGGTCTGGTGCATTCTGCAATAAAGTGTCCGGTCTTACCACAATTGTAGCAAGCTTGATCATTAATAGCATCGTCTTTTCTCGATTAATAGTGATGAGAAGATTTGAAATTCCGTTTGTTCTTAGACATGAATTTACCAAATTTCTTGATAAATAATGACATAGCATCATTACTTATCTGTTCGATAGATCGGTCTGTTGAAGGGGTGGTTTGGTCTGGAATGGCTGCCAGTGCTTTGTTTGGTTGAGAGATGAATGGCTCCGCTTCACCTCTGGTGATCAGTTCAAACTCATACGCCTTAAGATATGCGAACAGATCATGGAGTTCAACTTTGTTCAGATCTTTAGACTCCCTGATTGCAATTGTCTTGACATCACATTCCTTTGGCAATGCTCTCATTACCTTCAGAGCAATCTTTCTGTTAGAGTATTCCTTGCCCAGACCATTTAGTTCATTGATAATACCAGTGACTCTTTCATCAAACTCGTTTAGAGTTTCTCCAAGCTTCATTGTTATGCTCTCAAATCTTTGTAGAGCAACAGTCAGCTTGTTTTCCTTAGTCTGGTCGTTCCCTTCACATAGCTGTGTTATCTTCTCCCAATTTCTTTGGCAGTTGAGCACATTTTGATCTTACTAAACATATTCTTGTCCAACGTTTTGAATAAGATGTCTTTGGCTACGTTGTCTAGATTTGCTTTCTTCCTTTCTTCATTTGTCCAGATGGATCTCTCCTTCTCGACCATTTGGGGTTCACCACCAGTAATGGCAGCTGATGTATTGACTTTCAAGATCTTCATTGGTCCATCAGTGATGACGAACCACATATCGTCATCCTGTGCTGCCAGATGAGCTTGCCTTCTGATTCTCCAATCATCATAGTCTTCTTTTGAGAACATGGGAATCTTGTTGAATGATGCCAGCAGTCCAAGTATCTTTGATGATTAAGGTGACCTGCTCTCATACCACTTGTTAGGATCGGTCCGGAGTGTTAGAGGGGGGGGGGGGGGGGGGGGGGGTGAATGAACACTCCTTTAAAATTAATCCTTATTGATTTCTCTCGGATTAGTGAGTGAAATCTATTTCTTAATCAACTTCTGAGCAGAACAGACCACTGAATATAAAAGTGCGGAACGGTCTGTTCTTGATTAGTAAGAACGACTTGGTGGCTTAATGAGTGTAACTCAGTACGAAATGAGAATAGACAGGATAAGTTTCTGGAAGTTCGAAGGTGGTGTAATCCTTCTACGTCTCCCCTTCTTCCAATTAAGGAATGATACACTATAAGACTTCGAGTAATACAACCACTTGTACAACCCCGATTCAGCTGGATTTATCCCACTACCAGACTGAAACTCCTAGTCTCTCGATCTGTTCAGACACAGACTGTCTGACAGTTACAATTGAATCTCACTCCTCTATCTTAGTAACAATACAAAAGACAGACTTATTTTGTCTATGCACACAATGATCCTAAGACGACCAAATATTACAATATGATGTGCTTATGAATACTTTGAGCGGTTCGGCTCAAGAATATCTGAACTTGTAAGCTTGTGCTGTTTTTGTTTTCTTTTTGTTTCTTGATTGATCAGTCGGCCCTTTGAGCTCTTTAGTTGCATCCTTATATAGTTTCTTATATCAACGATATTATTTCCTTTTCTGTGCAACTCTAGACTCTGTTCAATCTCTGAACAAACTTCAGTCTTATTCTTTTAGGCACTTGCCATTCTGGTCTGTGCTTTCGGCGTCTGTCAGGTAGGCTCTTCTTTGTCTTCTTTCCTTTTAAGGTAATCTTCAGTCTTTGGTCTTTTTCATCATTAATTGCGTCATTAAATGCTTCAATAAGTAGCCGTTAATGATTCGGACTGAAGAACGAAGCTTATCCAACCTTGTCTGCTCTGATCTGATCTTTATCGAGCTGCTCTAGAGCTTCGATCTGGTCAGACTGGTTTACATCGATCCGTTCTGATTTTGCGATAGATCATATCGGTGTGATCTGATTTGACATGGTTGAACGTCTTGATCGGTCTGATCCGTTTTGTCATCTTTAAAATCCGGAACTAACACTCTTTATGAAAGAACACATCTTTCCATGAAAGAACATGTCTTTCCATGAGAGAACATGACTCTTCATCAAAGAACATGTATTTTGACGAAAGAACATGTCATTCGATATGAAAATACAGGCGCACTAGCACCACCCAAGAGGCGCTAACGTGTCTAGCTTTCTGTTTTCAAAAAAACATGATATGGCATGATGAGCCTTAGTGCCTATCAGGAGGCGCTCTGCCTCATCTTTTGTTCTTCTATTTCTTTGCCATTTTTTTCTTTCATTTCACCATGAGATTTCTATTTTCTTGTAAACAAACTGTCTAACATTCTCCCACTAGTTTGTTAACATAAGAAAACATATTCAACAATAAATATAATGTATACAATAAGGTATCGTATTGATTAAACCCTCAATTAGTGTATGTATATTGAGATGCTAATGAAGTACATGGCTAGGATTAAACCATGACTCATTATTAGAATCAAAATATATACACACATTATATTTATTTCATATCCATAAAGTTTCTTATATGCTTCTAGCACGATTAATGGCCATGTGCAAGCAATCCATATTCAATGAATATTTACCCGAGTAAATCCTTCAAACTCTTGTTGAAGCGGCACCACTTCATATTCATATAGCTTGAGCAAATTGTATTCCATTTAGATAATTTCTGTCATACTCCATTAAGAGTTAAACTCACCATCCTTGGTTATTTGAGCACTAACAACTTAACTTGTATGGGACTTTAATCAGTGCTTTCACAGATGATAGGGTTGATTATTACGTGTATTTTTGCTTTGATATGTATATATTTTTGTGTAGATTCCGGGAAGATGTTATGCTTTTTGGTATTTATTTGGTTATTTCAAGAATCTAGGTGGAAAGTGGAAGAATTGAGCTAGAAGGAAGAAAACGAGTCAAACCGAGGCAAGAAATGAAGAATTTGGATTCTGGCATGACCGATCGATCGGACATGTAGGGCGATCGATCAAAGGAGACAGAAGTTTTGGCCAACAAAGAAAAGCAGAGCTCGATCGATCGAAAAGACAGGCTCGATCGATCGAGCGAGACAGACACTTGACAAGCGAGAATGAAGAAATCTCGATCGATCGGCAGCTTAGGCTCGATCGATCGAGCGAGGCAGAGAAAATCAGGTCCGAGAGTTGAAGGCGCTCGATCAATCGAGACATACGCACCGATCGATCGAGACACAGAATTTTCAGAAAATTAAAGACTTGATTTGGTTTGATTTTTGGAAACTCTTCCATCCACCCCCTCTTCTATAAATTAGGAAACTAGGGCACAAATTCAAGGGCCATTACCAGAGCATAATCAGACCCAATAATATTTTGAGCCGCCTATCATCTTCCAAGAACAATCCAAGTTTAGTGAAATCCTTTGAAGTGCAATGAAGGAAGCAAGAGAAGAAGTATCGTTCGACGCACGGATTCACTCCTGCGTTATCGTATTTCTAAACTCTAGTTATTTTGATTTTCAAATTTATTTGATGTTTATGAGGTTGAGAAACGATTATACATCTTGTTAATTTGATTTGAATATAATTAAGTTTATTTTATCAAGGTTAGGGAATATTGTGATTGAATCATTGATTCGATTGTGCTTGAGTGGATTGATTCTTTTGTGCATGAATTATAATCTTAATGCTATCAAAGCCTAGCTAACTTTGATTGAATTGGTGAATTATAATTGAGATCGAGAGATAAAATTATAATACGCTATAATAATTCATGTTGTATGTTAAAGCTTTAGATCGAGAGATTAAATCACATACGTGATCACTTTGAATTGAAAGATTTAAAGTTAACGGTTTTCATCAAGATTTATTCAATATTAAATTGGTTTAAGTGAACGAGAGTTACCTGTGTCAATTTAATATTAGTTTCAATATAGCTTGAGAAAGTATATTGATTATATTAGGAAATCCGTCACCTTAAGAATTGATTGACTAGTAATTGTTTTAACAAACAAATCATTGATGATAACACATTGGAACCAACATCTTGATAAATTTCTTGAGCGGAATTCCTTCGCATCTTCAAAGGAGTTGATTTAATTTTAAGTTTTTTAAGTTTTTAGTTTAATTAGATAATTAATCATTTATTTTGTAGGCTAAATAGAATTTTGCTAATTTTATTTGGTACTTATATGTTAGTCCCTGTGGGTTCGACATCATTTCTTTTATATCACTATACTAAAACTTGACACCGTGCACTTGCGGTCTAAAATCGCTACACTGGAATTTTCTGTTTAAAAAATAAGCGATCAAGTTTTTGGCGCCGTTGCCGGGGACTAATTTGTATAATATCATACGAGATTAGTTAATTGTAATTTATCCATCTTTTTTAATTTTTGTTCTATTTGTTTGTTACTCTTGACCGTTGGGTTTACTACATTCGTATTTCTCCTATTCTGGGTTGATTTTTACAGGTAGTCATTTTCTTGGTGCATGCTAAGGAGTAGCAACCCCACACTCGAGCCGCTTGACCCAGAAATCGAGTGTACATGTCTAAGGAAAATTAGGGAAGCTCGAGCAATGGCTGATAACAATCAAGAAGGGGGCGAAAACAATGAAGCACCGAATCCAAGGTCTACGATGGATTTGCTCAACCAGCTTTTCATGGATCACTGTCAAGCATTACAAGGCCAAGTATTCAAGCCAACAACTTTGAGATAAAGCTGGCAATAATACAGATGATCCAGCATTCAGTGATGTTTGGAGGAGTAGCCACTGATGACCCGAACGCTCACATCTCCAACTTCTTGGAGATATGCAATACCTTCAAACACAATGGCATTTTTGACGATGCCATCAGGTTAAGGTTATTTCCTTTTTCATTAAAAGATAAAGCTAAAGCATGGTTGAACTCTTTACCTGCATGATATATTACCACTTGGGAGGGGATGACACAAGCGTTCCTGTCTAAATATTTCCCCCCTTCCAAAACTGCGAAGATGAGAAATGATATCACCACGTTTGGGCAATATGATCCTGAAACATTATATGAGGCGTGGGATCGTTTCAAGGACTTGCTTAGGAGATGCCCACATCATGGTCTTCCTATTTGGCTCCAGGTACAAACTTTTTATAACGGTTTATTTCCATCTAATCGTTCTATGATTGATGCAGCCTCAGGAGGATCCATTATGCGCAAAACACCGGAAGCAGCTTATGAACTCTTGGAAAAGATGGCTTCTAATAGCTATCAATGGCAATCGGAGAGGAATGTGCCAAAGAAACCGGCTGGAGTTCATCAAATTGACGACATCACTGCTCTTTTGGCATAGTTGGAAGCATTGAACAAAAAGATAGATAGCATGAGCATGACAACAATGCAAGCTCAAGTTATCACTTGTGAATTATGTGGAAGCAATCATCCAATCACGGAGTGCCAGGCAGGTAATCCATTTAATCAGTCTAATGAGTCCGTTAATTATGTAGGAAACAGGCAACCCAATAACCCATACTCCAGTACTTACAACCCGGGATGGAGGAATCGTCCAAATTTGCAATGGTCCAACCAAAACAATGTGTTGAACCCACAACAACAACCGGGATATGTACCTAAGCCGAGTATGGAGGAGCTAATGACCAAGTTCATATCATCAACCGAAACTAGGATGCAAAATCAGGAGGCATCTATAAAGAACTTGGAAATTCAAGTAGGGCAACTTGCAACGTTGATTTCCGGACGAACTCAAGGTACACTACCAAGTGATACAGTGATAAAGCCAAAGGAGCAAGCGAATGTCATAGCACTAAGGAGTGGAAAAGAGCTAAGGACACAGACTGAAGCACAAGAAAGCTGTGAAACCACCACTGAAGACAAGAGTAAGACTGGGGAAAAGGTAATCGAAAAAGGTAAAAATTCCAACACCACACCAATCACACACACTGATAAGGTAGTAATTCCTCCCCCATTTCCCCCTGCATTAAAAAGAGCTAAAATGGACGCTGAATTTGGTAAGTTTCTTGAGGTATTTAAGAAATTGCATATTAATATACCATTTGCTAATGCTCTACTTCAAATGCCTAGTTATGCTAAGTTTTTGAAGGAAATTCTCTCTAACAAGCGAAAGTTGGGCGAATACGAAACGGTAAGCTTAACAGAGGAGTGCTCAGCAATTGTGCAAAACAAAATGCCTCCGAAGTTAAAGGACCCAGGGAGTTTTACTATACCTTGCACTATAGGATCAGTCTCATTTACTAAATCATTGTGTGATTTGGGTGCGAGTATTAATTTGATGCCTTTTTTTTCCATTTTCAGGAGGTTGGGACTATGAGAGCCGAAACCCACCAAAGTTTCACTGCAATTGATGGATAGATCTATCACATATCCCCGAGGACTCATTCAAGACGTGTTAGTCAAAGTGGACAAATTCATCTTCCCAGTTGATTTTTTAGTACTAGATATGGAAGAGGACAGGGAGGCGCCACTGATTTTGGGCCGACCGTTCCTAGCAACGGAAAAGGCAATCATAGATGTCCAACAAGGGAAGTTGATCCTCCGTGTAGGGGAGGATCAAGTTGTGTTTAATGCCTTTAAAGCACTTAAACACCCACACGACGAGCCCATGTGTTTTAGTATTGATATTATTGATGCCTTGACTGTTGATGTGTTGCAAGGTACTTACAAAGAGAAATTGGAAGCATACCTTGTGGAAGCCGATAAACAACATGACAAGGAGGAAATTGAGATTATAGCTCAATTGAACAACATCGCTCCTTACATAAAACGAGCCACTGAATATCTTGGAGAGTTAGGAAAAAGAGACATTAAGCCTCAACGGCCATCCATCGAAGAATCACCCACGCTCGAACTAAAACCCCTCCCATCTCATCTCAAGTATGTATTCCTAGATTCTGGAAATTCGTTACCAATCATTATTTCTTCATCTTTGACAGGTGAAAACAAGGGGAAGCTTCTTAAAGTCCTTAGGGAGCACAAGAAGGCATTTGGATTGAAGATAGCAGAGAATTAGTCCATCGGTGTGCATGCATAAAATTCTGATGGTAGAGACATTCAAGCCCGTGGTACAACCTAAGTCACATAAGTCTGATGCGGGAGCGGATGCGGATGCGGATGCGTGAGTGCGTCAATTTGCAAAAAATCTGAGTGCGGGTGCGCCTTAATGCGCCTATTAAAAATTAATAAATAAACAAATAGATATACATACACACTGATGAAATGAAGTTAAACATACATAATATACATCATATTTAACAAACTCACATCATTATTATATTATTTACAAATTTAAAATATGAAGTTCTTAACAACTTTGATGTTTGCAGCTTTACCATTCTTAAAAAATATTAAAATTAGATTTTATTGAAGAATCTAACATTTGCAGCTTTGCAAAAATGTTATAGCCAGTGATACAACGTAATTTGAATCTTGTATTTGATCGTTCGTCTAGTAAGATTTCTCCGAAAAATATATTGTAGAAATAGAAATGATGTATATTTTATTTTAAGATATAAAATAACGAATTTGAAAAATGAAACCAAATTGTTCATATTTATTTCAACATGTTTTGTAATAGTATGAATTTATTAAAAATGACTCATATTATTTCCAGAGACTTATATTATTACTTTATGAAATGACTAATATACACATTTAAATTAACACAATAAAAATAAAAGTCTTATTTATAAAGTTCATTCTATTAATTTTCATGCAAAAAACTAAGATATCAAATTTATTATTATTTACTCCACAAAAATGTTACAAAATCACAGATTTATCATACTTTCTTTTATCACATATTTTAATATTTCATATGTTATTATGCCTTTTCATGATTCATTATCTATCTATTTACCATATAATATAATTTTCTTACCAACCCGAAATACCTAGAAACCATAAAAATTCATCAAAACCCAAAATCGAAGATTTTTTTTTATAATTACAAAAAAAAAAAAATTCGGAGAATTAAGGAGGATTAACAAGACTTAGTAACTTAGTGCGCGACTTAGTAAATCTTAATGCGCGAATTAGGAAATCTTAGTGCGCGAATTAGGAAATCTTAGTGCGCGAACTAGAAATTCTTAAAGCGCGACTAGAAATTCTTAAGTCGCCTTAATGCTCCGCACGCGCACCGAGTTCGCCAGTTCGCGGCCGGAGCGCCAGTGCGTGGAGGGGGGTAGGAGGATTATGTGACTTAGGGTACAACCACAACGCCGTCTCAATCCAAAAATGCAAGAGGTAGTCAAAGCCGAGGTTATTAAGCTAATGGATGCAGGTATTATCAACCCTATCTCTGATAGTTTATGGGTAAGTCCTATTCAATGTGTACCAAAGAAAGGAGGCATTACTGTTGTCCCTAATGAAAACAATGAATTAATATCTACTAGAACCGTCACGGGGTGGAGAGTGTGCATTGACTATAGGAGGTTAAATGAATCAACTCGTAAAGATCACTTTCCCCTTCCCTTCATTGATCAAATGGTAGAAAGATTAGCAGGTTATGATTTTTATTGCTTTCTAGATGGGTATTCAGGGTATAACCAAATCGCTATTACACCAGAGGATCGAGAGAAAACTACTTTCACTTGCCCTTATGGTACATTTGCTTTTAGACGAATGCCATTTGGATTATGGAATGCCCCTGCTACTTTTCAAAGATGTATGGTAGCCATATTCCATGACATGATAGAGAAATTCTTAGAAGTATTCATGGATGACTTCTCTATTTTTGGATCATCATTTGATATATGTTTATATAACTTGGATTTTGTGTTGACAAGATGCGAGGAGACGAATCTTGTATTGAATTGGGAGAAGTGTCACTTCATGGTCAAGGAATGTATAGTCTTGGGACACAAGATATCCGAAAGGGGTATTGAAGTAGACCGAGCAAAAATCCAAGTGATACAACAATTACCACCAACAACAACAGTGAAAGGAATCCGAAGCTTTTTAGGCCACGCAGGATTTTATCGTCGATTCATTAAGGATTTCTCAAAAATTTCTAAATCTTTATCTCACCTATTAACTAAAGATGCACCTTATGAATTTAATGCTGATTGTGTGCAAGCATTCGAGATTCTCAAGGAGAAACTGGTAACAGCACCTGTCTTGGTAGCACCTGATTGGGAGTTACCATTTGAACTGATGTGCGATGCGAGTGACAGGGCAGTAGGAGCAGTCTTAGGCCAAAGGAGGAACAAGGTATTTCATACCATCTACTATGCTAATCTCACTTTGAATGAAGCACAAATGAATTATGCCACTACTGAAAAAGAGCTTCTAGCCATAGTTTTTGCATTCGATAAGTTTCACTCCTATCTATGTCTGGCCAAAGTTATTGTGTACACCGATCATGCTGCACTTAAATACTTGCTTGCAAAGAAAGATGTCAAACCACGCTTAATTAGGTGGATATTGTTGTTGCAAGAACTTGACTTAGAGATAAGAGATAAGAAGGGTGTAGAGAATGTGGTAGCAGATCATTTGTCTCGAATAGACAATGGAGAGGATACAATTGAAAGTGAGATAGAAGAAATTAATGAGAAATTTCCTGATGAGCAATTGTTTAACGCTGACATTGTACCTTGGTATGCAGATTATGCGAATTATATTGCTAGTGGTATCCTCCCACAAAATCTATCTTTTTATCAAAAGAAAAAATTCTTTTCTGAGGTTAAACATCTTATGTGGGAGGAGCCCTACTTGTTCAAAGTCTGTGCAGATAACATTATAAGGAGATGTATCCCCGAAAGAGACATGAAATCTATCTTGAAGCAGTGCCACAGTGGAGAGATAGGTGGGCATTTTGGCCCAACCAAAACAGCTGCTAAGGTACTTGACTTTGGCTTCTATTGGCCAACATTATTTAAGGACGCAATCAGGTATGTCTCCACTTGTGATAGATGTCAAAGGGTCGGTAATATCTCTAGAAGAAATGAATTACCCTTAAATAATATTCTTGAATGCGAACTTTTTGATGTATGGGAATAGATTTTATGGGACCTTTCCCAAGTTCATGTTCAAACAAATATATACTTGTCGCAGTGGATTATGTGTCAAAGTGGGTTGAGACAGAAGCCTGACGCACAAATGATGCTCGAGTGGTTGTGCAATTTTCGAAAAGAAATTTTTTTACTCGTTTTGGCACCCCTCAAGCAATTATTAGTGATGAGGGCACTCATTTTCGCAACAAACATTTTGAAAATCTTTTGAGTAAATATGGTGTCACCCACAAAGTGTCTTCACCTTACCACCCACAAACCAGCGGACAAGTAGAAGTTTCAAACCGAGAGTTGAAACGTATTTTAGAAAAGACAGTGACTCTAAGCCGGAAGGATTGGTCCTTACGCTTAGACGATGCCTTATGGGCTTATCAGACTGCTTTTAAGACACCTATTGGCACATCACCTTATAGGTTGGTATTTGGTAAGGCATGTCACCTACCAGTTGAACTTGAGCATAAAGCATATTGGGCTATTAAATGGCTAAACTTTGATTGTCATGTTGCAGGCGAAAAACGTCTTTTACAGCTGAATGAGATGGAGGAATTTAGGAACTAGGCATATGAGAATGCCAAGATTTACAAAGAAAGAACCAAGAAGTGGCATGATTCTCACATACAAAGAAGGGAATTCAATGTAGGAGATAAAGTACTCTTGTTCAACTCCAGACTGCGACTCTTTCTAGGTAAACTACGTTCTCGTTGGTCTGGACCATTCACAGTCTCCAAGGTAAACCCAACCGGCGCTATTGAAATTACCAAACCCGATAAGGGCACATTTATAGTAAATGGGCAGCGGTTGAAGCACTACAACATAAATGAGAAAGACGAGATGTTAGCCTCAATCTGTTATCTTGATAACTAAGAAAAAGGAGGTGATAGTCCAGCTTGGGACTATAAATTAAGAGCTTTCTTCTCTCTATCTCTTGATTGTTTTTCAAAGTCTTTTTAGTTCATCTTTTATTAATTGTTTTTCCATACTATCCAGTACCCCCGCCGGAGCATGATGAGGACAACGATCACTGACGATCGTCGTCGAGATATGTGTTTTGCTTTTGCGCTTATTGTTTACTGTACATTGAGGGCAATGCATGTACTAAGTTTGGGGGGGGTGTTTACTGGTATCTGCTGTTGTCTGTTGTTACTTCCTTGCATAACTAGTTTATCATAAGATTAGTCATTTTTGGGTACATAAAAAAAACATAAAAAAATTTTAGTTGAAAATAAGTGCATCATTAAGAAATAAGGAATTAGACTTGCAATGGTATTACATGATGATATTAATCCCCATCTCAACTAAAGTCTTGAAGATTTTGACTTGTTTGTGAATATCTTTGGTTGAGTTAATATTTCAAAATTGAGGAACATCTTGAGCACTTTTGAGTCATGATTGAGGGAATTATATATTGGAAATTTTTTGTTAACTATGATTTGTCTTGAGGATCTTAAAGCACTCTAGAACCTATTTGAGGGCACTTTGAGGAGAAATTTTATAGTTATGAACTAGACTTTGAAATGATTTAGGCGATCTTTGAAACGTTTGAGCCTTTCAAGCATCAATCTCTAGTTCCCTAATTTGAGGCTAATTGAAAAAAGAATGGAGTATGTTTAACATACTAATTAGCCCCCATTCAATATTCTTTGGCAAACTCATTATACCCACCACCTACTTGAGCCTAAATTGAATATTTTGATCTTGACCCTAAGGGAGTATAATGATTCTCATTAGATGCACATGAATTGCTAAACTTTGATGAGCTTATTGTTGAAAAAAATTGATGAATGAGAAAAGAAAAAGATAGATAAAGCCTTGAGAAAAAAGTGACTACATAAGACCCAAAGTGGCCAAGGCTATAAAAGAAAAAAAAAGAAGAGAAGCTCAAACTTGTGCTAAAGAATTTGAATTTTACATGATTATACTCTCTTCTTTGTGTTTCCCTATATTTTCTTTGAAGCCAAACACCTAGGTCAAACATTACAAGCTTTAAAAGACCTATTAATCCAAGTCTAGGAAATAATTACATTAGTGGAGAAGTGCTTGAAAAGTAAGCTTATGGAGTGTTTAATAGTAATCTTGACTTTGAGTTTTAATAGCATTATTTGATCCTAAAAGTATATATAAAACTCAAGATTGACATGAACACACATGCACTTTCCGCTTTTGTGATATATTGCTTGGCTTAGGAGAAAACACTTCTTGTTGATTTTTGGATTGACTTATGGTTGAAGTGTTAGTGAGATTTCTGAGCTTTTACGTTTGAGTTGCTAAGTAAATTCATTCAAAGTATTGATGATGAACTTTGCATTTTGATCTTAATGTTTGCTAGAGGACGATCAAATCTAAGTTTAGGGGAGTTGATAGGGTTGATTATTACGTGTATTTTTGCTTTGATATGTATATATATTCGTGTAGATTCCGGGAAGATGATACCTTTTTGGTATTTATTTGGTTATTTCAGGAATCTAGGTGGAAAGTGGAAGAATTGAGCTAGAAGGAAGAAAACGAGTCAAACCGAGGCAAGAAATGAAGAATTTGGATTCTGGCATGACCGATCGATCGGACATGTATGGCGACCGATCAAAGGAGACAGAAGTTTTGCCAACAAAGAAAGCAGAGCTCGATCGATCGGAAAGACAGGCTCGATCAATCGAGCGAGACAGAGACTTGACAAGCGAGAATGAAGAAATCTCGATCGATCGGCAGCTTAGGCTCGATCGATCGAGCGAGCAGAGAAAATCAGGTCTGAGAAATGAAGGCGCTCGATCGATCGGGACATACTCATCGATCGACCGAGACACGGAATTTTCAGAAAATTAAAGACTTGATTTGGTTTGATTTTTGGAAACTCTTCCATCCACCCCCTCTTCTATAAATTAGGAAACTAGGGCATGAATTCAAGGGCCATTACCAGAGCATAATCAGACCCAATAATATAATTTTTGAGCCGCCTATCATCTTCCAAGTTGTATTGAGTTGGATTTGAGTTTGGTGCTTGAAAATGCAGTATTCTCAAAAAAACAGATCCCCGTGATCAATTGCGAGGCAACTCCCGATTGATCGCGCTAGATCGATACAGTTTGTAGGCAAAAAATAGTAACCACGATCGATCACGGGTTAGAGTGCGATCGATCGCGGAAGGTCGAAGCTTGTCACCAAATTTAACACCTCGCGATTGATCGTGAGATGACCAGCGATCGATGGTGGGTCATGTAATTTTGATAAATTTGTTAAGTTGTGGGATTTTGAAATGTGGTATTTTATGGATGATAGTTATGGTGTTTATGATATTCTAAGGAAATCTTGCTCGATGAAATAAGGTTGCATGGATTGAACCTTAGAGAGATAGGAATATGCTACTTGATCGAATTAATTGATAACTCGTTGATAATTGATAAATGTAATGGTTGAGTAGTATACACTGTATAATAAAATCGTGACTGAGCATAATATGAGGCATGTCGAGTTTATATGATATATGTGGTTTGGCTGTGAGAGTTTTGGTGAAATATTAATATTGAATTGATATTTAATATAGATACTTACGAGCTTCCGGTTATCAAGGATGTCTCACTTACGTTGTCGAACTTAATATTCGTAGTGACGTACGAGCAGGTATGCCATAAAGTAATACTATGATAATGCATATATATGATGTCAACTATGAACTGTAATATGCAATTATATGAAATCCAAATATATGAATATCGTTTGGTGCTTGTGGCATGGTGGATATGTAAATGTACATAATCCAATATGTTAATTGAGATTTGATGCCTAGGGCATGTTGGGTATGAGAAACCTTTGAGAATTATCGTGGTAATTGCCTTTAAATTGTGATTGTTTATGATTATGAAATAAGTGATTTATTGTCAATGAAACTCTATATCTCGATGATGAGTATCATGATTTAAATAATGATATTGAACTTGACAATTGTGGATTTGTGAAATAATGAAACATGAACAGTATGAGAAAGCCTTCATTATAACCAGATTTATTCAGGGAATATACTTTATAGATTATTAATAATCTTACTTTGTTGCATTGCGATTTTTGTATATTGATTTGAGTATTATTATTGAGTTGTTGGTATGCTCACCCGTGTGGGGGTTGCTTATGGTAAAACAGGTATGACATTATCCCTGGAAGAGAGCCCAAACCATTGAGTGGCAGTGCTCCAGAATCTTGGTACCCATATTGGTATAAGGAGATGTAATTTATGCGAGTATTTAGAATGACATTCATTATTTATGGCTCGTGTGTGAGCCTTTGAAACATGTATATGTCATGTATTAATATTTTGAAGTTTCTATTATCATATGAGTTATGACGGGTGCATTTTTATTTGATGGAAGATGGGATTATGAATTGAGTATATAGCATGACTTAGGCGAAATTTGTTCGGAAACGTTTGAGGTATATTTGATGAGGAATCGTTAGTGAGATATTGTCATGTGGATATAATTGTGAATTGATGTTTCCCGGCGTGTTTCGTCGAAATGTAAATAAAATTCTACAACATAGTTTAGAAACATGAATCTGTGTTAAATGAGAGTACAATGATAAATTCGAATACAAGTGCCGATCATTATTGAATTAATGAAATGATTAAAAGTTGGAGTCTTACAATATTTTAGTCTCATACCAAAAGTTGTCCTCCACACTTTATCTCTTGGTAAAGATTTAGTAAGAGGGTCGGCCAAATTTTCTGCAGATTTCACATACATAATGGTACTAATACTATTAGACATTAATTCTCTGATATAGTCATGACATAGTCTTATATGTCTAGACTTTCCATTATAAATATTTCTAAAAGCGCTAGACATTGTAGCCTCACTATCACAATAAATTGTGATTGGTGGCATAGGTTGAGGTCATATGTTAATTTTCAATAACATATTTCTAAGCCGCTCAGCATCTTTCCCGGCTGTTGCCAAAGCTATAAACTCTGCCTCCATTGTTGAATGTGCAAGGCAAGTTTGCTTATTTGATGACCAACTTATAGCACCACCGGCTAATGTAAATACCCACCTCGAAGTTGAGATATTGTCACCAACATTGTTATCCAACTTGCATCTGAATAACATTCAAATACAATAGGAAACTCTGTATAACACAATTTTAAATGTGCCGCTCTTTTAAGGTAACCAAGTACTCTTCCAATTGCTTTTCCAATGATCCATACTAGGATTACTTGTAAACCTTGAAATTTACCAACAGTAAAAGCAGTATCCTCTACATACAAGCGTACTTACACATGCTTCATGGGTGTCAGTTTTGTCACACTTGTTTTGACAACACAGTTTTGTCAAATTTTTCTTATCATTAATTGACATTTGTTATGACTTAGAAGACACCCCCACACTTTTAAGTATTTGTAGGAAGATTTTTTATCCTTTCCACAAATCATAAGGACTTGTGTCCTTGTCTAAGTGTGGTTCTTGGAATGTGGTTGACCAATGAGATTTCTACCCCTCACAATTTATGGGTATTCCCGAATTTATCAATATTTTCCTGGCGTTCGAACTTTCACGTTTAAAATTCTAAGCATTATAAATTTATAAATCAAAATCCAAGATTTTATATTTTGCCAAATCTTGATTTAAGTGCGCTTTGGTTATAAAATCTGAGACTTGAACAAACTTCTCGAAATTGATTCACGATTTGTATTTTAAGCGTACAAACTTAGAAAACTTGAGTTTAAGATTTAATCTCTTGCAAATTCAAATCTTAAGCGTAAAGTGCTTATAAAACTCAAATAGAATCAAATATTTTTGTTGTGCTGCACCAATATCGACCAACAATTTTTCATTGCAAAACTCATTTGCTTAATTGTACTGCAATCTCATTCTTGTAGTGCTTAAATTTTAAACACACCTAAGGCCTCGTTTTTGCTTCGCAGCAAATAGTCATAACAAGATCTTGTGCAATCATCGATAAAGTAACGATTTAGTTTTCTACACCTCTAGTTTGCACAAACTTTAAATCACAACTTTAATATGAATTAATACTAGAGGTGTTGGAATCGTTTACTTAGACTCATTCCATCCACATGTATATCGTGCATGATCTCTTGCAAATTTTTTTTTCATCCTTAGATTTAAGTACGTAAACATGAATATATCTTGAATTATCTTCTATAAAGGTAACGAAATATCTTTACCTCCTCTACTTAGCATCTTTCCATTTTAGGAGTCTTTTTTGTTTGTTCATGCAGTGACTTTGCATCTCCCTTCCATGGGAGCTGGTTCGATTATTGGGCCAAAAACTTCATTGCAAAATCATACGATAGCATTTTCGAAAATTGCAAAGTATTACACTCAAATTCTTAGGAAACGAGGAATCGAAAATGGCTTTGAGGCGTGAAGATACACTTTCTTGAGTGTAATATTACCTTGCTTATAAAGACAATTTACCTCATGATACAACAAAGCCTCTCAAGAACACTCTTGGAATATTATGAATTATAATCTCTTTCTCATATCATGTTTTTCATCAAAACAATCCCCATATATATATATACACACATATACATCTATATATATATATATATATATATATGTATATGTGTGTGTGTGTTTTTTTTTTTTTGAATAGCCACTATATTTCTTCATGAAAGAGCACGTCTCTTTATGAAAGAACATGTATCTCTTCATGACATGTGCCTCCTCATGAAATAACATGACTCGACATCAAAGAACATATATTTTGATGAAAGAACATGTCTCTTGGCATTAAAAGGCAACTACCCTTTCAAAGATAACTTTCAAAATGCAACTACTCAATTTTATGAAGAAAATCCGGCAACCAAACAGAACATAGGGTGAGCTAGCACCACCCAAGAAGCGTTAACATGCCTATCTTTCTATTTTCAAAAAACATGAAATGGCATGGGGCGTCTTAGCCCCTATAAAGAGGCGCTAAGGTGCCTCCCTTTTTGCCTCAACTTTTGTTTTTTTATTTCGTTGCCTTTTTTACTTTTATTTCACTATGAGATTTCTATTTTATTGTAAACAAATTATCTAACAGATTGATCTATAAGGATTTTCATAAAAGCCCATTAATAAATAACACAACAACTAAATTTTTAATCTCAATGAATTGAGGTAAGCTATAATAAATAGCACTACGTAAACCAAAATTAAGAAACTTTACTTCCAAAGAGTTCCTGTGTGTCTTAGTACTTGCTTTATTTTAACTAATAAAAGGATATTTAAGGTTCTATTTTCATGAAAAAAATTCATTTAAATAATGGATTTGAAATGACTTTAATAATTAAGAATTTGAGATATATTATATTACTAAAAATGTCTTAAAATTGAAGTTGGTGGATTAATCCATAGATTTCAAAATTAGCCAAATAATTTGAATGAAATTGTATTAAGTTGATCCCATTCTTTGATTTAGTTCTATCTGGATACTTAGATAATTAGCTTTTGGAATAAAATTACTCTTTTCTAATAATTGTTTTTCATTGACAGGATGTTAGAATTTCCCCAACTACATCAACTGATTCAAAACCAAAAAGAAACAATTAAGAATAATGATCGCAGTTCCAACTCGATGTACTAAAAAATTTAAACACTTTATTAACCGCGTTCCTAAAAGATAAGCTTACAGATTGAATTATATTGGTCATTACAGGACCAAGACTTGCAATCATCCCCAACAGTTGCAGAAACACGACAATTTGCTTCCATGGCAGCAGAATGAATTCATGAAATAAGATACATTCTCAGAAACATAGCCATGGAAATTTATTACCACTTATAGCCAACACCGTAGGTCAGTATATCGATTTGCTGCTGCCTTATTCACTCTGTCTAATCACCTCGATGACAACACTCATCATCAAGACTTTGAGATCGACTACCCCCCGTGACAAGATTGTAACCGAATCAAGTACACGACATAGAAAGGGTGGTACACCTCCAGTACCAGTAACTTTTTTGCAGCTTAAGCTCAAAGCCCAAACACCTTCAAACAAGCACCCCCACATCCTCACAACGATGTTCCTTCACAGTACAACCATACAATTTCCGCCATAGTTGACCACTCACTTTTTAGTTCAAGAGACTCCGTACAAAAGCATGTGCTTAAGCTGAAGTTTGCCACATACCCAATCCTACACCACCTTAGCCAGAGTAATGTGCGGGTAAGCTATCCTAAATCACAAACCTATCCAAGTTGATGCGAAAACGTTCATCCAAGTGCTGGAACAAATGACGATGTGATTACACACAGTTGTATTTATATATTGAATTAATATATCATCGTGTATAGCCTAATCTGAAGTGGTACTCAACAACCTGTGAGAATAACCCTGAGCCAGTTTATTCATCCACGGAAGACAAAGTGGTAACCTGTCTTAGGATCGAAGTAAGTGTGTGTCGGCAATATCCTCATTCTACCCTGGCAATCTAAATGTTGGGTCAAACAGTCCAAACAAATCAAATCCAGGCTGAATGTCTCTTGATAATCCGTATTATCCAAGCAGCATCCACATTTAATACAACGATCAACACATGCTAGGCAAGCTCTGCAAGTTTGCCTGGAATCTGGCTTAGCTTGGCCACACCTTAATGGGCAATCATAGACTTGTGTTACTTGATGGCATCTTGGGCACAATTCTACGTCAATAGCACATTCATCATCTAATGAGAGGTATCTCCGTCCTTCACGATAAAATCTTGGTTTATAGCTTACCATCGCCTTTTTTTCATTGTCGGCCCCTAACAAAAGCTTGAATTCTTGTAAGTGATGATTCATTATACCAGAATGGTCACTGATTCTGAGATGCTTGATACCCGGCATGCCAAGAGAATTAAAGATCTTTAAATCTTGCAACATTAAGTCAACATTGAGATTGATGCATCCAGGCACACTTAACTGCAGAAGTACCAGGAATACATATGTGTGACGTAACCTCATGTGAACAATAAAACATGGATGATAAAAAGAAACAAGATGTCAAAGAAGAACCCCAAATGCATCCTCTCATATCAGAAAAGTGTTTAGTTGCAAAAACATATTGTACAAGCTCCCAGTGATACAAAATCGTTCAGGAAGAAAACTATAATAAATTCAAGTCACAATGAGTATCGACACCACCGATTCCTAGCCATCAATATACATGTGGCATCATGATATTAGTTAAGAATTATTTTGTTAAAATTAGACGATGGAACTTATCGGGATCCCCAATACTAGTTTGAAGTAAAATAGAGGGAATAATCAATATAAATATCTGTCTCAATGTCTTCTAAACAATAGATAACATGGTTAATACCTATTTCTTGAAACAAAGCATACCATGGTTGCCAAATACCTAGTAATGTAACAGAAAACAAAAGAAAATACATATGAATGAGCAGGAGTACATATCCCAGGGGCAATAAACTGACCTTTGTCAATCGCAAATTGGTTTCAAGTACATTCTTAAGACCAATATTGGTGATCTTTTTGCAATTGATAAGGCTCAAGCTGTGAAGAGAACCTTGTGCTCTATTCGTTAAACGCAGAAGATCATCGTCACAGAAATTATAACTCAATGGATAATCTATTTGCATTTTTCTCCAAAGAAGAGGATCATTCTGGACCGCATCACGCAAAGATATGCAAACCCTTTCTACTGAAAGAAGGTCCTCAACACCAAGATAACCAAGAGAGAAAAGTAAAGCATCCGGTGGAGCACCTCCCTCGGTGTCACTACAAGAATCTTTCACATGCTCTTTCTGATACTTTTCAAAACCAAAACACATCGATTCCTCTGCATTGCCAACCATCACACGACAGTCATCAAATGACGACTCATCCATGCCATGGATCACCAAATCAACTTCATTCCCATCAATATTTTCATTCTCTCCCTCCTCCAGTTCAAATTGCATAGAGCTTGACAATAATAATTTAAGCTCCCCAAGCAATTTTTCATCATGGATCTTTTTACCCTCTTCATTGGTCTCAAAGGCACAAGGTTTTAAACCAAAATCCTCTATGCAATCATTAATAGCGGAAACTGTGGTCTCTATATCAAAATCCATACCAAAAGGATCCTTAGGTAAATTAAAATTAACATCCATGCCGATGGCATCACTGGATAAGCCTTTGCTAAATTTAAAGTCCGTACCAAAGGGATCATTAGGCAACACATGCACAATATATTCAGAACCTTTCTCAGATATAGAATTTTGTGCTAGAACGTTTCTCCTCAGAACACCCATTATCGAACTTCACACCAAGAACCCGATTCTCTTCTTGATTCAACACCATTGCTGCTCCAACAATTAATTACAAACAAAAAATTCAAAAGAAACACAAGATCCTCACAGACAAAAACACCAAGATCCCCAGAGACACAAGGGCTACACTTTTCCCCAAACCAAGAATTCACCCACCTCCAGAAAAATCAAAACTTGCCACCCAGTTTCCCTATACTGACAACATAAACATACACGTGCAAGGATATTAATCCGACAAATTAAGAAAATTAAACAGGGGTTTGATGAAAAACAAACTTGTCGCTGGAAGCTTTTGCGGATAGAAAACACAGCTCAAAGGAAACGAACAGCGCCGAATGATAATAAAGAAAAGTCGATTGTTTATAAGGAAATCTGAATCGGATGGAAGAGGCGGTGACAATGATTGGAACTGTAGCCTAATCGCTACAATAGGTAAACAAATGGCTCCTCCAGATCACACAAAAATGCAGTTTTCGGGAAATAGTTTGAAGAATTATTCATAAACATGTGTAAAAGCATCAAATCTTCTGTACCAAATAAGGGAACAGGATCAAGTAAAAACTAGAAGATTACACGAGAGAGAGAAGGGGATTTTTTGAGAAGATATTTATGTTTCACTCCTAACAATCTACGACCTCAATATATCCAAATTCTTCGAGCTCTAATAATCTAAGGAGGAATGACCAAACCATATTATTTGGGGGTAATCTTTGCCCTAAACTCTTTGTACATAGCGACCAGAGAATAGCCTGTGGGGGTAACTTCTCGTGGTTAATAAGGAAGAATAACCCTTCCAAGAAAAGTTAAGATCAATACTGGAAACACTTTTCCCACTTTGTTGCAAGTATGGACTTAAGGGGAATAATATATATAAGTGTATTTTTTATGCTCACACTAGATTTTCTTTCTTTCTCTCTTAAATTTTATTTAAAAAAATGTTTTATCTATCGCATGATGACGCCCTCAAAATTATGTTTCATCTATAAAACACTAGGATAAAAACCACGAGTTTATAAAATCAATATCCATATTAAAACCCCGTACATGAAATATTGTAAAATAATCTACGTTGTATGGACACGGATAAGGCGATAAGGGTACAACACAATAAGGATTCGGGGAGACGAATTTTTAAAAGTTATAGGATACGATATGTTTATAATACATCAATATTTTTTTTATATATATATTCAACATATACATTATGTTTTAATATACTAAAATTCAAGAAAAAATTTAATTATCAAATATTTGAATAATAAAATTGAAAATGATGTAAAGTTATAGACACGTCATTCACTAATTAAAACATACTACAAATACCACTCAAACTACATAAAAATAAAGAAAAATGCTTTTTTTTAACATTTTTTTCTTTTTTGTACTAAACTAAATACCACTCAATGTACAACAAATACCACTCAAATTACACAAAACAATAAAAAAGGTAAAAAATTAAAACATACCACGTGGCGTGTCCGACATGGTACCGTGCCTGTTGTGATGTTCGGAAATTAATGGTGATAATCTCGGAGTGGTAATGATCCTTAATGGATTTTAATTATTTCAAGTATGAGTTAATTGTGTATGTCATATGTTGACATGTATCGTCACAGGATGACGAGGATATAGTAGATGTTCTCATGTGGACGTGTGTCGTTACAATGAAAAATACATTTAGGTATATGTATTTAGACGTATGGGTGGAGTGCCGATGTTGGGCACAAGGTGGTGTCTGCGTCACCGGTTGACGAGACCATTATGCCGAGCAGGTTTGCTCGATGAATAAATGGATGCCCCGTACAGGTAAGTGTACCATAACACGTATTTGAGGTAAATATTTTATGAGTAGTGGTACCTTTGGGTATACTCGTTGGGATGGCTATGACCAAGTGACTGGTGGTAGGAGTAGTTATTGAGGAAACTACTTGCATATACCGATGTGAAGTATGGTGGACATGGTAACACCCACACATGAAGGTGTGGAATAAGTCCTAATGGATTAGGATTGCATTGTGGTTGAGTAAGGACACAGGATGTCCGTTTTGCATTGGTGTTAGAGAAATATTGGGTGCTAACTCACTACTCTAATTGATGGTATGGTATGGTATATCGGGGTGGAACATATGATACTTTGGTAGGCTTGGTATAAACCTAAGGAGGCAGCGATCTGCTAGGTAGCCATGTATTGTTGCAGTATTATAGTGAGCTTCTTGTAGCCATTATACTGCTCGTTGGAACCGAGTTTAGTGAATCGTATGACGATACGATGAGGGTTTATGGTAGACTCTTGTAGTCACTATGTGGCATGAGGATTGAGGCATGGAATACCTCATGAGAACGTTTATATGTTTTGAGGGACTTGTACTGGGATAACTCAATTTTGTTGGAAGTACCAACGTGAGTGTTAACAAGTCGTTGTTAGTGCTGGTTGAGAATCATTGCATATGGAATGCAATGGGGGACGCAATCAAAATTGTATAGTTAGTGGGGTGACACTACTATGTTGATTGTATCTCTTGGAGAGATTTGGAGCATATTTTCATGGAGACAGCTGGTGTTTGTCAAGGGTTGATTGTGAATCAGCCACGATAAGCATTACTGGTGTTGGATTAGGTAATGACTTTATATTTTCGGTGAGACGTACGAGGAGACGTCTCTGGGGAGATGCTCGAGAATGTGGAGTACTATGATATTAGTACAGAGCAATTAGAATGGGTATACGTCGTGTATTCGGATTGGATTGGTAATAGTGGCAAGGATGCACAGTTTTGAACCAGTTGTGTATTTATTGGTTTCGGGATATATTTTGGTATAAATATATCCAGGTTTTCCGAACGGTGGTTCGAGATTGGAGAGTCATGGGTTCATGACACTTTTCTTGTGTGGAAGATGGTATTGATATACCTACCTATTTGGAATCTTTGGAAAATTCGATGAGTCGTTTGTGGGGTGTTGATGTTGGAATCACGCCACTGGTCGTTGGTTCGTCAATCATCAGTCTCCATTGTGTGAGAATAACTGAGGATTGACAGTTGTATTTGGGGCTTATGGGTATGATTGGAGATACACAAGCCGAGTGCGTTGAATATGCATGTGGTATTGGTGCTTAGGCATGTATACCGGTGTGTGTATACGAATGCCAGCATTTTGGTACTTGCCGGGCATCGGATTAGTATTCTTGGATGGATGATTCTCTGGTGAGAGATTGTGGCACCTTGAGATGGTAATCTCGATGGGACGATTAATTTTGAGGAATGATAGTGAGGTCTGGTTGACTCCCTTGAGGAGGGATTGTCGTGTGTTGAGGCCATGGAAGTTCATTACTTGGTAATTTGATAGCATCCCTGTGTTAGGATTGTTGAATCCTAGGGTAAGCGATGGATGGACGGGTTCAATCTGTTGGGTGTCGTTGTCGAAAACAGGTGGCGAGAATTCAATCGATTTTTCTTGCATGTCCTCTATAGAAACTTGAGACCTTGTGGAGTCTCGATGGCGTGTTTGGACCAAGATGTGATTTCTTGGAACACACAGATGTTGAAATCTGTGGAGATGTGTTTTGTGTTGATCAATGGCTGTGAATTTCCCGATCCGAGTTGCAAAGTTGTGCACTACTCCTTCGATTGAGATGGATTTGGAGAGCGGAAACCGGGTTTAGTGTGTATATATTGTTGTATACAAGTGGTTTCATTCGTAGCTATGTGTGTTGGACATCGTAGTCTAAGAGGTGGAGATATCATGTAAGTGATATCTACGTTGGAATCAGGGACAATTCGAGTAGCTAGAAGTTACGGTTGACTGACTGGTTTTGGGTGGTTAGGCATGCTGACGTCCTTTTGAGATTGTGATGGTTTTGGAGGTTTACTCCATTCCAGAGATTGGTGAGAGGTCGGTATTGTGATGCCCGTAATAATTGTTAATTATTCATTTGATCTAATTGTTGGATTGAAATAACAGTTTAAATTTAAATTATTGGGCATCATATTTTGGACCCGGGTTGGATAAATTATTCTTGGTTGAGTTTATAGTATTAATTAAACTCAAAGAGATTCCCAAATTCTCGAGAATGTCATTTTAGTCTGAAATTTGAAATGAATAAATTATAGGATGAGTTTGTATCATGATTAAATTAAAACGAGTGTTGCACTGTTAAATTAATGAGATTTGAATAAGGGGGATAATTAAGGGGTAAGATGATAATTATTGGTAATACAAGGCTACTTTAATAGAAACACACACACACCCCAAAAATCGCCCCATCCTCTCTTCAAACAATCGTCTTCTTCACCCCTTTTCCCCAAACCAATTGCGCCTCCAACCCTTGACATCAAGGGGTGTTTTCTCTCCTCCCAAGCTCGATTCTGTGCAGATATGGGAAGATTATCCTTCCTCATGCACTAATTAACATTTCCTTGGTGTTTTTAGGGAGTTTTGGGTTGATGGTTTTCACCATTTTTGGATGGGTTGCTCTTGTGTTCGATTTTGTTGGTTTGGAATGAGTTTTTGGTCGATTTTTGTCCCTTAAATGGTGCTGGACATGAGTAAACTGCAGGGTATGTGATTTGGTGTGTGTGTGTGTGTGCGTGAGTGTGTATCCAGCATGTATTAGTGTGTGTAGATCGTGTTTATGCAAGTAATTATGTATTCCTACATGTATTGAAGTGTAAATGTGTTAAGTATATACATGTATGTGGCTAGATGAAGCATTGTCAATGAAGAATGATAACTTGAATTGGTATAGCGGGTTAAGGAGGTTAAGTGATTATAATTCGAGTACGAATATTGTAATTGGGAATTTGAGAGCATGAGAAATGTTATTGATTGTTGGAAGTTAATTATGACTCAATTTGTTGAATGATTAATTGTTAGAAGGGAATTGTTGATTTGTGCATTGGCTAGTGTCATTGTTGGTTAAATATGAAGACTAAAATCATGCATGGAAGGTGTTTTTTAATATGCTTAAATGTGATTTAAGTGTGAGTCTAAGCCTTGGTAGTGGGGGTGAAAGAACTAACTTCTATGCTTGTAGCCATTGTAATGTTTTAGTGGGTGTTGGACTATAGTATGAGACATGTTACTATTGGAAGCATGTTTAGTGTGTAAAGAAATGGGTAAGATACATGCTAGTATGTGTTAACATGGATTTCTCCTTTTATAGCTTGGTTCGAATCACTTCGTTGTTGGTTTGGGTGTTTGAAGCATGCTAGGTGTTTAATTGAGCTCTTGCTTTGGGAAGTTGAATCATGTGATATTATGGGCATGACTTTATGATTTAATATGAAATTTTTGCATCAAATATTGATTATGAGTTAACCCTTTAACCTTTGAGTTCATACAGAGCCTTATTGAGCTCTCGGACAATGAGGATGGTGACTTGACGGTAAAACACAGACTTTAAGGTACGTGGTGACGTACGAGCAGGTATACCCAGTATTTATATATATTCATGTATTTTGAATGTGATGTTTAAGGTTAAGTGATTGAGTTTAATACACATGGAATGGTGGATACATCGATGTACGTGATCCGGGTATACGAGTCGATTATTGATGCCCTTGGCACGATCGATATGAGAAGTGGTTGAGAATGAGATTAATTGATAGGCAAAGTTGCCTTCGAGATAAGATTCTTCATGATTGAGTATAACTGATAAATTGTGGTTATGTCGTATTTATTGCATTGATGAGTATTGTTGAGCCTTAAACGCATGGTTGCGTTTAATACATTAAATTATCCCCGGTCAATCTTTGAGTTTTGATGATCAACAAAACTTGTGTTTGTTATACTAATGCATCTACTTAGTGTGCAGATTAAGTGATGAAAAGTAGATTGGAATGAAGGATTTCAAGTGTGCATAATCTGGCCAGGATCGCCCCAGGCGATGGTGATCATCGCCCCAGGCGATGGGTGCCAGGAGGGGCATCGCCACGCACATCAACAGAGGCGATGGCTAGGCGAGCATGCGAGACAGATCGCCCCAGGCGATGGTGATCAACGCCTGAGGCGATGGCAGCCACAAGACTCTTCGCCCCGCACATCGACTGAAGCGACGCCGAGGCTTGGCGCGGGCATGCGCGCAGGAAGTTCGCCCAAGGTGATGGCACGAACGCCCGAGGCGATGGGCTGGAACGCCTGAGGCGATGTGGAGATCGTTTGAGGCGATGCATGATTTCAGGGTGCTGAAGCTACGGCATTGGGATTTGACTTGGATCGCCTGAGGCGATCCAGCGATCGCCTGAGGCGATGCGTTGATTTATGGTGTCCGTTGGGGCGCGGCGATGGAGATCGCCTGAGGCGATGGCTGAGGCGATCCAGGAGTGATTTCAGCCTTTTGAAGTGCAACGGCTAGTAGGAGCCTTGGAGGCCTTCTACACTATAAATATGGATGCTTTGGAGCATTTTGAAGCTAAGGAACAAGTCTACAACTCATACAAAGTGTTGATCAATTGTTGGTTCAAATTATATCATACTCTCCATACATTGTTGTTGTATTGGAGCTTGTGATTGTTTTCATTTGTTGAGTCTTGTTGTCCTCGTGTGAGTACACCGTGAAGGTGTTTTTGTTGGTACAATTCATTGTAAAGGTCCTCCAACACCAAAGCAAGTTGGAATATTGTAAAGACATCAACAAGTCTTGTTGGTGCAATTGTGTGGCTATCCTTGGAGCCCTTAAGGCCAAGAAGACTCGTGAAGAGTGTTGGTAGCTCGGGAAGAGCTTTGTATACTCGGGAAGAGTATTGTGCTCGGGAAGAGCGTTGTAACTCGGGAAGAGTTGTGGTGTGGCTTACTTGGAGCCCTCAAGGCCAAGAACATTTATTCTAGTGAAACCTCGGTTGGAGGTTATCTAACCGGGAAGAGACGTAGGCGATTCATCGCCGAACTTCTATAACAAATATCCTTGTCATTTACCGCTTTATTTCATTACGCATTTATTTATTTATTCTTTTTATTTATCGATTGACTAAAGGCTTCCGCAAAGCGCAAAATATTTTATTTTTACAAACTCATTTTAAAACGCTAAAGTAGCCAAGGAATCTCATTCACCCCCCCTCTTCGATTCCAACAAGTGGTATCAGAGCCATTTGATTTTTGTTTTTAAATCAAATCTTTTTTTTATGGCTAATCTAGCAAATGAGTTTGCACAAGGTCAATCGACGAATCGCCCTCCGCTCTTCACGGGTGATAATTACGGTTATTGGAAAAGTAGAATATCTCTATATATCCAATCCGTAGATTATGACCTATGGAAGATCATAGTGAAAGGTCCACACATTCCTTTAAAGGAAATTGGGGGAATTAGTGTTCCCAAAGAGATGGACGATTTCACTAGAGCGGATATGATATTAATTTCTCAAAATGCTAAAGCGATTAATATTTTACATTGTGCTTTAGATATGAAGGAATACAACCGGATCTCGATGTGCTCAACGGCAAAGGAAATTTGGGACAAATTACAAATTTGTCATGAGGGCACTAATCAAGTGAAGGAGACCAAGATAGATCTCCTACAACTCAAATATGAAACCTTTGAGATGGATTCCGGAGAAGATGTGGATTCAATGTTTAGGAGGCTCACTCAAATTATAAATGAGCTTGCTCAACTTGGAGAGAAGTACCCTCCAAAGCAAATATGGAGGAGAGCTCTAAGGGCCTTACCAAAGGAATGGGATGCCAAGAGGACGGCCATCATAGAGTCCAACAAAGGGGAGAGTGCTTCCTATGATCTTGATGAGCTCCATGGCACCTTGGTGACTCATGAGCTAGAAGTTGCAACAAGAAGAGAAGTAAAGGAGGAGGATAGATCCAAAAGGAATGGGATCGCCTTGGTTGGTAGGAAAGACCAATCCGATGATGAAGAAGATGATGATGATGAAGAGATGAGGCTATTTACAAAGAAGTTCAAGAAGCTCTTCACTAAGCATAGCAAGTCAAAGACATCAAATGCTATCAAACAAGATTCCAAAAATGAGGTAACTTGTTATAATTGTCAAGAATTAGGCCATTATGCTAACAAGTGTCCTAGGAAGAAGAATGAGGACAAAGGCAAGAAGAAGGCGTTCATAGCAACATGGAGTGATAGCGACTCCGATGAAGAAGAAGCCAAAAATCTATGTCTAATGGCTCTTGGAGATGAAGATGAAGAGGAGGATGATGAGGTACCTTCTTATGATGATTTATTAGATGCTTATAATGATATCATTGATTGCCTTGGTAAAACCAAAAAGAGCAACAAAGTACTTAAGCTAGACTTGGCTAAGAAAGAAGAAGAAAATACTATTTTGAAAAATCAAGTGCTTGATTTAAAGACTTCTCTTGCCAAGTTTAGTGATAGTAGTTTAAAGATGAATGAATTGCTTGGCTTACAACGTTGTAGCTTTGACAAAGCCGGGTTAGGCTATTCAAGCAAATCAAAATCCTTTTCTAGCTTGTTGGCCAAAGCAAAGCATCAATCTACTACTTGTCACTATTGTTGCAAAAATGGTCATACCAAGAACAAATGTAGGTATGCTAGAATCCAATACCAACCTAACAAAAGGTGGAAATGGACCCCAAAGGTGCCTAAGGTAGCTAACCATCATGGACCCAAAAATCAAATGGGTACCAAAGACCCCCCTATTGTTAATTTATTTTGTAGGGACAACCATGAATTGGAGGATGAAGGGCCAAGCAACTCAAAGGAGGAGTTTGTTTTGTTCACAACCATAGAAGAAGCAAGAGGCATTGGTCCAATGACAAGAACTAACTCTTGTCATAAAGGGTAAAATTTATTTTACAAGAGCAATTTCAAAATTCATTGGCACAAATTAATTGTGTTCAATAAATATTGAAGCTCAATATTAATTTGAGTAAAATGCATAACCCCTTAGCACAATTGTTAAGTGCATGAAATATGCTATCTTTTTATAGTAAGTGCTTGATATGCTTTGCATTCAAATTTGAATAGGCTATTTGAAAATGTGCAAGTATATGATTTGTTCTAATGCATTGATATTCCTATTATTTTGTTTTGGGCTTGAATGCATGAACATATGCACACTTTGCAACTTTTAGAATTAATTGTTGTGTGCCTTAAACACATGGTTATAAATCATCTCTATAATTTAATCTTAGGATTGCTATGCCTATTATATGCTTGATGATGGACATGTGAAAATTGTTAAATTATGCCATGTTTATTTGAATTTTATGCTTTTGATTATCACAAAAAGGGGGAGAATTTTGTGATAAACTTGAACGATTAAAAGATGCATAGTTTAAGGGGGAGAGCTTATGTATGCATGGTTTGAGGGGGAGAGTTAATTGTCTATTGATTTACTTGATAACTTGTTTGTGTTATGCAATTGTTAAGGGGGAGTTATTTTTACTCACATTTCATGCATATTACTTATTCAAGTTTATCAAGTTTTGTGATCATCAAAAAGGGGGAGATTGTTGAGCCTTAAACGCATGGTTGCGTTTAATACATTAAATTATCCCCGGTCAATCTTTGAGTTTTGATGATCAACAAAACTTGTGTTTGTTATACTAATGCATCTACTTAGTGTGCAGATTAAGTGATGAAAAGTAGATTGGAATGAAGGATTTCAAGTGTGCATAATCTGGCCAGGATCGCCCCAGGCGATGGTGATCATCGCCCCAGGCGATGGGTGCCAGGAGGGGCATCGCCACGCACATCGACAGAGGCGATGGCTAGGCGAGCATGCGAGACAGATCGCCCCAGGCGATGGTGATCAACGCCTGAGGCGATGGCAGCCACAAGACTCTTCGCCCCGCACATCGACTGAAGCGACGCCGAGGCTTGGCGCGGGCATGCGCGCAGGAAGTTCGCCCAAGGCGATGGCACGAACGCCCGAGGCGATGGGCTGGAACACCTGAGGCGATGTGGAGATCGTTTGAGGCGATGCATGATTTCAGGGTGCTGAAGCTACGGCATTGGGATTTGACTTGGATCGCCTGAGGCGATCCAGCGATCGCCTGAGGCGATGCGTTGATTTATGGTGTCCGTTGGGGCGCGGCGATGGAGATCGCCTGAGGCGATGGCTGAGGCGATCCAGGAGTGATTTCAGCCTTTTGAAGTGCAACGGCTAGTAGGAGCCTTGGAGGCCTTCTACACTATAAATATGGATGCTTTGGAGCATTTTGAAGCTAAGGAACAAGTCTACAACTCATACAAAGTGTTGATCAATTGTTGGTTCAAATTATATCATACTCTCCATACATTGTTGTTGTATTGGAGCTTGTGATTGTTTTCATTTGTTGAGTCTTGTTGTCCTCGTGTGAGTACACCGTGAAGGTGTTTTTGTTGGTACAATTCATTGTAAAGGTCCTCCAACACCAAAGCAAGTTGGAATATTGTAAAGACATCAACAAGTCTTGTTGGTGCAATTGTGTGGCTATCCTTGGAGCCCTTAAGGCCAAGAAGACTCGTGAAGAGTGTTGGTAGCTCGGGAAGAGCTTTGTATACTCGGGAAGAGTATTGTGCTCGGGAAGAGCGTTGTAACTCGGGAAGAGTTGTGGTGTGGCTTACTTGGAGCCCTCAAGGCCAAGAACATTTATTCTAGTGGAACCTCGGTTGGAGGTTATCTAACCGGGAAGAGGAGACGTAGGCGATTCATCGCCGAACTTCTATAACAAAATCCTTGTCATTTACCGCTTTATTTCATTACGCATTTATTTATTTATTCTTTTTATTTATCGATTGACTAAAGGCTTCCGCAAAGCGCAAAATATTTTATTTTTACAAACTCATTTTAAAACGCTAAAGTAGCCAAGGAATCTCATTCACCCCCCCTCTTCGATTCCAACAAGTATCATGGTTTGAATAATGATATTGAACTTGATGTTTATGAAAGTGTATAAGATTGAAACAGGAACATTTCGTGATAGTTATGCCGGTTCAGAATTGTACAGGGAGTATATTTTATGAGTTTTGAATAATGTATATTGATTTATGAATGAATATAGAGTTGGAGTATGCTCACTCTGTGTGGGGGTTGTTTCTGTTGAAACAGGTATAACGTTGTCTCGGGAAGAAAGCTTGGACCCATGGAAAATAGTGCTCGCAGAACCATGGTACAAGTATCTGTTGATGGTATATATCACTTACGCATTGAGAATTGATTCATTGATTTGTTGCTCGTATGTGAGCAACTGGATGCGTGTATATGGATTGTATAATGGTGTTGAAGACCTCTTTTTATATCTTTGATTGATGTGCATGTTATTTGAGGAGCATGTGATTTACGAGTTGAGTTTTGAGGGGAATTTATTATATTATTGCGTGAGAGGTTGTATATGGTGCATATGTGATTTGTATCTTTCTGGATAGTCCTAATTACGGGGAAACTCTGCCCAAATCTTTATAAAAGTCTTATCGTAGATGTGAAGCATGTAATGATTCTTTTAAAGTGTGAAAATTTTCATATACATACGACGTCATAAATGCACTAATGATGAGTTAAGGGTTGGGGTCTTACGTTAGTGGTATCAGAGCAGTAGTTAGCTCTTTGGGATGTCTAAGGCCTAAGGGTGCATCGAGTGAATTGAATAGCACATGAATTAGGCATGGTTGTAGTTTTGCGACAGTGTGATGTGACATTTCACCTATATGTATAGTATGATATGTATGATATGAAACAATATGAATTGTGTTATTGCTAACCGTTGCGGTTGCAGAGTTGATTAGGGATCATGAGGAACATGGCAATGAGGAATCACTGTTGATTCCAGTAGATACATCTATTGATGACGCTATTGTTGAAAAGCTCATGAGTATGATATTTCGTTTTAATTACATCACTGACTTGAATATTGTGAAAGTGATGATGTCTTTTGAGGTGCATGATGAATGATTTGCCACGCTGACGGTATTTAAAGTCGATGGTAAATTGATGGCATTGCTAGTAACAGAATGAATGAATTTATTGAGTTGAGTTTTGTGTACATGCTATGCATGTGTATGTACAGTGCTGACGAATCTGGTTTTGTAGGAGAATCAGAAAATGGGAAACAAGATACAATATCCGGGGACATAATAAATAGACTAAGTGACGATTGGGTATGTGTACGTCATAAATGTGATGACACAGGTATGTGACGACGTATTAATGCAAATTCAAGTTATCTATGTGTTTCGTATTATGTATTGGTAATGCAGATATGCCCTCACGAGTGTTGGACGATAGCGATAATAATGAGTTTTCAGTGTGGAAAATATTATTTGAGATTTTCTTTGACGGTATTGTGGGGAATTTTCACTGATGATGATACTGATGGTTCTAGTGGATGGTGAATTGATGTTGAGTTACTGGTTTGGATTGCCACTGACGAGTGAGCAATGTGATTTGGGTCGCCACTGACGAAGGAGCGATGTGATTTGGGTCGCCGCTGGTGAGCGAGCGATGTGTTATTGGGTCGATGCTAGAGAGAGCATGAGACGTGTATATTGTTATTGGGTTGATGCTGGAGAGAGCATGCGACGTGTATATTGTTATTGGGTCGATGCTAGAGAGAGCATGTGACGTTTATAGTGTTATTGGGTTGATGCTAGAGAGATCATGCGACGTGTATATTGTTATTGGGTCGATGCTAAAGAGAGCATGCGACATGTATAGTGTTATGGGGTCGATGTTAGAGAGAGCATGCGACGTGCACACTTGTTATTGAGTCTATGCTAGAGAGAGCATGCGACGTGTATATTATTATTTGGTCGATGCTAGAGAGAGCATGCAACGTGTATATTGTCAGGGTCGATGCCAGAGAGAGCATGCGACGTATTTATTTGTTATCAGGGTCGGCTCTAGAGAGAGCGGGCGACGTACTTATTGTCAGAATTGACACTAATGAGAGCGTGCAATGTATTATATGTGCCCCCACTATAGATGGAGGGTGATCAATATATGTTGATTTAAATTGTCCTTTTTGATTTAACATATTGTGATGATCAAATGTACAGGTGAAAGCGATCATAGAGAGAGTTGATAAAGAGACATTATTGTTTTCTTTCATTTTTATTGCGGTGATGATGCAACTGCGGGGTGTGATTGACACCGATATACCAGTGACATCTATTGGTGAGATGATGGTATAATTATGTGGTAGATATTATGATGCATGTAATGTATAAACATGCATTGATATTTGTCTTGTGATTATGATATATGGGAATAGAATACTTGCCGCTCATATGGCAAAGCGATAATCATGCCATTGTCATATCGGAGCAAGGGGTATTGATTGTATATCGCCATTGGGCGAGGAGTAATGTAAACCGCCATCGGGCGATGAGTATTGTGTACCGCATGGGCGATGAGTACTATGTACCTCCGTAGTGAAATGAGTATTGTTATACTGCTAGCGTGTTAGCAATGTATATTGATAATGTGTTGATTGCAGATAGCAGTGATTGTTGTGTTATACCAACCACATTATTGTTTCTAGGGCACATGATCTGTAGGCTCAAGAGAATATTGGAATGTTCCCGGGGAACGAGGAATTGAGGTAAACCATTTCGTTTGGTTTAACCTGTTTGACATATGTGGATTGTGAATTATCTCGATTGATTATATGGTTTATGATAAATCAATTTTAAGATGAGGAAGAATTACGAATGAAATTGAAATGACGTATAGTATTGATATGTCCATTAATTATTGTTGCAGAAACGAGATAACATTGGGGTAATGATTGTCGGATTGAATGATATTGGTTTATGAAAATATGATTGTTTCGTATATTGTGAGATGATGATCTATTAATCATGTTATGTTGAGTTAAATGTAACCATGTTGGAATGAGGTTACTGAACAGGTCATGAGATAACATGAAGCATCGCCGGATGACGAGAGATCACTACGAATGTCCGGTGTGGACGTGTGATCATCGTGAACATGGGTCACCATAGAATTATCATGAGTATCATGGGTAAGTACGAAATTATGATGTTATTCTCTAGTATATAATGACAACACTGATAAATAATCATGGAGTGATTAATGATGGGTTAGACATGATGTGATAGACAATATAATAATGTCCTAATGAGAATACAAGGGATATATAAACATTCACTTTAAATGATTGATCATTTTGATATTGTGGTAGAAACTGAGGCATATAAATGATACATATGTGATGAGACTGATGTATGAGAAATCATGAATACATACTACACTATGATATGTTATTCATTATGAAATAGTACTTACACAGATATGTGATGGTATGTTGTAGCTTGATGTGTACAGGATTGCGTGAAACTTTGACGCAGGATATTAATGTTTGATGACGGAAACATTATGAATATCAATAATGCGTAAATGACAAGATACGTGGTTATGCTATGAGTATTCGAGAAATACTAATGAGTTTATTTTCAGTACTTGTTCCATGACAGATGATAGTTGGGTGATGAAATGTGAAAGTTTGATGCTTAAGAGCATGTGGGTACTGTGATGAGCAAGATATTATGATGCTATTGTATATGGTAGATGATTTCATCTATAAAGGTATGAGACGAATTATTCGATATTGATGTTGATGCCTTGTTTTAAATGGCTTATATGCAAGTGATTTGTAAGGAGCGATGGACAGTACAAGATAACTCATCCAAGTAGATAAGACTAAATGATGTGTTATGAGATAAATTTGAGGGATGAACAATATTATGATGCTAATGTGCGTATAATCGTGATGTAAGAATATTCATGTTAGACCATTCATTATGATTTGATATTGATGATATGTGGTTATTGTGCGTATAATGCTGATATAAGTGTGAGAATTACTAATGGGCATTCTAGTAATTGCATTGCGCCAGATAATAACCAGAAGATGATATATGAGAAGTTGATGTTTAAGGGCTCAAGAGTACCATTATTTCATACGGACAAGGTTGTTGCGCGATATGACGAGGTTGGTATAAATTGCATAATTTTGCAACCACAGAGGTATGAGGTTATTTATACAATAAAAAGGGTGGTGTATCGTCATACATTCTGATATACACGTGATATCCATGGATTGCATGATTTAGCGATTATATGAGGATGTTAATCTAGTAAGGATTCATATGAATAAGGGTATTCATATATGTTAGCTCATTGAGTGCTAATGTTAAAATATGGTAAAGTGATGTGATTTGCAGTTTTGAGATCGTTGGTGTAATGTGGCACATGTGTAAGGCCTGGTGATTCGAATGACCGTCATCCTACAGATGATCAAGTCACTATCTTGAGCTGTACAAAGGTACGTAAATTTTACAGTTGGCTTTTGTGGTAAGCATACAATTCAATTTCGAGGTCAAAATTTATTAGATGGAGAGAATTGTTATGCCCGGAATATTTGTTAATTATTAATTTGATCTAATTGTTGGATTGAAATAACAGTTTAGGATTTAAATTATTGGGCATCATATTTTGGACCCGCGTTGGATAAATAATTCTTGGTTGAGTTTATAGTATTAATTAAATTCAAAGAGATTTCCAAATTCTCGAGAATGTCATTTCAGTCCGAAATTTGAAATGAATAAATTATAGGATGAGTTTGTATCATGATTAAATTAAAACGAGTGTTGCACTATTAAATTAATGAGATTTGAATAAGGGGGATAATTAAGGGGTAAAATGTTAATTATTGGTAATACAAGGCTACTTTAATAGAAACACACACACACCCACCACCAACACACACTCGAAAATCACCCCATCCTCTCTTCAAACCATCGGCTTCTTCACGCCTTTTCCCCAAACCGATTGCGCCTCCAACTCTTGAAACCAAGGGGTGTTTTCTCTCATCCCAAGCTCGATTTCGTGCAGCTATGGTAAGATTATCCTTCGAACGAAACTCCACAATGCATTCAAAATCCAACATACCCAACACAATTAAATCTGCCTTCAATTCATTGCTCTCAAAATAAATGAGGCAGTCAGCAAGAAACCAATCATCAATAACATTCTTTCCAGTGGGTGTCGAGACCAAAAGAGGCGTGGGTAACGGGGACGTGCACATAAGATGTCTCTCTACAAAATCCGCAGACACAAAGGAGTGCGAAGCACCTGTGTCTATCAAAATAAAAGTGAAATATGTAAATAGAAGGCACGTACCAGCAATCACCTCATCTGGAGCTGCCCCTGCTCCCTAGTCAGTGCATAAACCTGCCTTTGAGGTGGCCCCATCGCCTGACCTCCCATCTGTTGAGGCATCATCGGTCGCCTCTGCTGCACTCTCCCGCTAGTATATCTTCCTCTGCCTTCCCTCAGGTCCGTTTGTCCTTCACGGTTAGGACAACGCCGAGCAATGTGGCCCAGCTTGCCACATGTATAACATGCAGAACAATCATGCATCAAATGCGGCCCTCCACAGAAGTGACACTTTACTTCTCCAACTCTACTTGCTTGAGTTGGTCCTCCAAAGGTGGATGCACTACCCCTCCGTTCTCCTTGTTTCCGACTATCCGGTCGCTTCCCACTAAATCGGGAAGAAAATGAAGACCCACGTGATTTAAAAGATTCTCCTCGAGGCCTCAGATTATAAGATGAAGATCTTTGCGATGGAACTTATGGGGGTACTGCATCAGTATAAGCACCGACTCCAATCTCTGCCAGCTGTACTCTAGTAAGAGCATCATCAAAAGAGTTGGGGTTATTGGAGTAACCCGGTCAAACAGTTCTGGCCTTAACCCCTTCAAGAAGTGTCTCATCTTGGCATGCCCATTGGTAGCGATGTGAGGACATACCTCAACAGCGATGAATAATGCATGGCATAGTCCGAGACAGTCATGCTTCCCTGCTTCAGATTGGTGAACTCATCCTCTTTCATCTGCCTAGCAGCAGCAGAGTATAAAAATTCGTGTTGATGCCTTGAGATATTAGGATTACAGTGCCAAAATAAATTCCAAAAAGGATTAATTACATTCCCAGTAATGAAGGTTAATCCTATAGTTTTACACTAGTCCTAGAGTAGAGACTATACAAAAGAATCCTATCATCCTATACCAATAGCGCTCCTCACAAGCTCACTACATCAACCCGGTCCATAGCCCTCCATGCCAAAAAGTACCTACAGGAACAACCCCAAAACCATGAGCATGTAACAAACCATATTCACAATAATATGATTGTAATATAGAAATGCATAACCGTAAATACGAATCACTTCCTGTATTTGATACATTTTAAATGCTCCCTTTGGTTGTCCCTGTACCATAATCAATATCAATAGATTATAATACCAATAATGTATGTCATGATATGCATCCATTCCATGAATACTAATGGTCATTTCCAGTCTTATTATATCAGTGGTATTATACCCTCGCGTTAACATGACAGGGGCATTAATACCCCTCGCTTCGACATATTAGCGGCATAATATCCCAAGCAATAGTAATATGACAGCAGAATTATCATTCGCTTCGACATATTTGCGGCAAATATTAATGCGTAAAAATATGTTTTACCGTCTGATGCCCGTACGTCTCACTACATACCTTTGTTCCAAAATTGGAGATGTCATAGGACTTTATCTCCTTGGTTGTGTTGCCACATGGGATGGTTCTACACATTCACACAAACCAATATTAGAAGTCAATAATAGTCCGATAACAAAAATCCCACAAAATAACCAAAATATACATTTTTGGTGACTCGCGATAGATCGCTACACAGCCCCTATCGATCACGAGATCACACTGCCAAGCCAACCAAAAATCTGTCCTCGGCGATCCATCGCCAAGTTTGGCGCGATCGATCGCGAGAAACACCGATCGATCGCCCAAACATGGCGATCGATCGCCAAATGATTCTGCCTGCGCACTGACCCTCGCGATCGACCGGTAAAACACGCCGGTCGCGGATACCTGTAAATGCGATTTTCGTCATTTTTCTTCCATTCTCCTTCTTCAAACCATACCAACTCAAATACCCATCCAACAACAACATCAAAACACAATAAACCTTCAATATAAACCTTAACAACACCAAAAATCCAACATCCAACCAAATACAATATACCCAAACAAACCCATTTTATTTTCGCAAATACAAACCCATTTCAAAACCAAACTTCATAAAATTAACAAGGAGGAATCTATACTTCTATTGGACTTCAAATCCTACCAAGAATCCAACAATGAAGATTTTGCAAGGTTTTCTCCTCCTCCTCTAAGCAAGAAACGAGATGGGGTTCTTGGGGATAGGGTTGGGAGAGTTGTTTGATAAAGAGTGATGGGAGTGTAAAGTGTGAGGGGGGTATAGTGGGTTAATTAAAACATGACCCGATATTTAGCATGATGTGTAAAATATCCTAACATGATATTTAAAGCATTTTCCAAAAATGCACCATAACCCCAATTAAAACATGCTTTACCCAAAATAATCATTATCCACCACAATTAACCCATGCCAACACCCGATTTCCCAACACGCATCACATGCATCCTGAAATGCATTACCAGGTCACGCCCACCGCATGACTAAGTATTTCACCATATTAATTAATTCAACACTAAATTAATTAACACCGTAATGATCACATAAAACATAATTAATGCCCAAATGCACATAATTATTTTGGGGATATCACAACTAGTGTCAATTTTGGTTGGTGGAGAACTTGTTTTAAAACTTGACAAACTATGCTTTGAAATGGTTTGTTCTGAATAACTGGGTCTTATTGGCAGATGAGAAGAATCAAGAACATGCCTTCTAGGAGGATTGATTATCAGAAGTTTGAGTATCAGGTTTCCCCTTATAATTCTCTAGATACATGCGATTTTTTCTTCTACTAAACTTTGATCTTCAATGTGCATTTATCCAACCTTGGGTTTTTTGTTTCATTGCTTTTTTTTATCTTGTAACCTTGCATTTTTTGTCCTTTTATATTTGCTAAAATCCCTAGGTTTGGGAGAACCCCTTTTTGTATATATCATTGAATAATAAACAAAGTTTTTATACAAGAAAACCAAATCAAAGATCCTAAGTTTTATGGATTTATTTCTATATAATCTTCTAATCTAGGAATAAAAATAAATACTAAAAATAAATATATATCTACCCATAATTATCTCCAACACTCCCCCTCAAGCTAGAGAATAGATATTTATCATTCTTAGCTTGCTTGTTAGTTGGTCAAATGATGCCTTCGATAAGTTCTTTATATCCGCCACTTGTTGCCCTGAAGGAACATAAATAATGCAAACACTTTCTATCTTCCACTTTTTTCTTAATGAAGTGTGTATCAATTTCCACATGCTTGGTTCTATCTTGATGAACTGGATTGTGAGCAATGTTGCTGCTGCTTTGTTGTCACATTAGAGTCTCATAGGTTCTTTGTTGAGTATTTCCAGTTCCTCCATTACTCTAGTTAGCCAAATGCCTCCAAGGAGACCTTGAGCAACAACTCGAAAAAATTGCTTCTGCACTACTTATAGCAACAACCGACTGTTTCTTGCTTCTCCTTGTTACAAGATTGCCCGAGATGTAAGTACAGTAGCCCGTGGTAGATATTCCCTCTACTATTGATCCTGCACCCTTTCCCAGGGCTTTCTTTGAGATATATCAGGATTTTTCGTACTGCCTCTAGGTGTTGACTGCATGGGAATGCATGAATTGGCTAACAACACTCACAAAAAGTAATATCAGGTCTAGTATGTCACAGATAAATCAGTTTTCCCACCAAGCGTTGATAACTCTCTCGATCAACATTATCTGCGTCATCACATGGTCTAAGTTTCAAATTTTGTTCCATAGGAGTCTCAGCTGGCTTGCAACCTAGCATACCAGTCTCCTTTAGCAGATCCAAAATATATATTGTTTGGGATTCCCAATTTGCTTCGAGCCACTTCCATCCCCAAAATATACTGCATATTTCTCAGATTCTTGATTTCGAACTCAGCCGCCAAATATTTCTTTAGCTCTTCAGCCTCAAGAGAATCTACAGTCAGAATAATGTCATCCACATAAATAAAAATCCCTCCATCTTTAGAGTGTCTGAAGAATAAGATATGATCAGTTTGAGCTTGAGAGTATCCACGACTTATGATGGATTTGCTGAATTTTTCGAACCACGCCCTGGGAGATTGCTTGAGGCCATAAAGAGCTTTCTTTAATTTACACACTTGATTGACTCCTTTTCCATTTTCAAATTCTAGTGGAAGATCCATGTATACTTCTTCAATTAGATCCAGATTCAAAAAGGCATTTTTTACGTCTAGCTGCCACAAAGGCCAATCAAGATTAGCAGCCAAAGATAGTAAGACTCTTACTGTATTCAATTTGGCCACGAGCAAAAGTCTCATGGTAGTCTATCCCTGCAGTTTGAGTAAACCCTCTAGCCGCAAACCTAGCTTTGTATGTCTCTATGCTCCCATCAGTTTTGTACTCAACTGTGAAGACCTATTTACAACCTATTCTTATCCTTAGGTAAGGATGTAATCTACCAGGTACCATTTTTGTTCAAGGCATTCATCTCTTCAAGTACTGTCTTCCTCCATTCTGGAGTTACAAGAGCATCATGAATACCCCTAGGAATCTCAATGTTTGACATTTTACATGTGAATGCTCAAAAACTTGGAGACAAGGTACTGTAAGAAGTAAACCGTGCTATAGGTGTGCTATGCATTTTATTACTCCTTTCCGAAGTGCCACGATAATATCAAGTTCAGAACCTCTGATTCAATGGTTTGTGGAGTTGGATCCGGTTCAACTTCTTGGTTTTGATGGGCTTCAGTTGGTTCTATCCCTCTAATCTTGTTTCTCCTGGAATACACAAGTAATTCTTGTCTTTTGTCTTCTCCACATGTTTCCAATTCCTTACTTTCTATCATTGGCAAAGTATGTTGATCGCTAGTATTTTAAACAATATTTTTCAGTGTAGCGATTATGTACCGCAAGTGCACGGTGTCAAGTTTAGTAATGATTTTAAAAGTATGAGTGTCGAACCCACAGAGACTAACAAGCAAGTACCAAATAAGACGTTTTTAACTATATTTAACATACGATAATGAATTAATTAAAATACTAATTAATTAAATTAAACTACTAATCCAACCAAGTCAATAAAAGTAAACGATAAAATTTCGCTAGAGAAGATTATCGAGACGTCGGCTCATCAATGCAATCCCTACAATTCTCAATTGAATATCCAAATATTTCTAAGGTGGCGAGTTCTCCAAATTTATCTAAAATACTCTCTCGAGTTATATTAAACCGAATATCAAATTGCAGTAAGTCACTCACGTGTACTTATTTAACAACTCAATATTGCATAAGATCCATGAAAACTCATAGCTTGCAATTACTAGATATCTATGGCTATCACACATGTATTTGACGTCATCTCTCGATCTCGTCTAAAATCCATGGTATTATTAATTCCGTATCATAAAATCATCTCTCGTTCTCAGTTACGATACTAACATCATTCAAAGGTGATCAATCCTCTAAAAGCATGAAGAACATAAAACATACGCAAAGAACTATAAGAATTCAATCATCAAATCGAAGGTTCATAACAAAGGTCCGCTTAGCCTCGATAAATAAACTTAGTTCAACATAGTAATGTGAAAAGCAACAACACTAAGAATTAAATGCAAAGAAGAACTCCCGATGTCGACTTCGTTCGTAGATCCTTGCTTCCTCTCTCGCTTCCTTCTCAATCGCCTCTTGAATCTCCTTGTTGAAGATGTTCCAAAATCCTAGGATGTTTGATGGATGGATGTCGATGTTGGTGATATGGAGGATGGAAGATGGAGGCTCTTCCTAGGGTTAATTATGAGCCAAAAGTCCCCAAAAACGTCTGAAATCTTTTATATATCATGTTGGAGGATTTTCAAGTAAGTTGGGCACAAAATAACCAAGATCGAAACAAAATCCGGAAAATTCCGAGTCGAGGCGATCGATCGCTTCAAATGAAGCGATCGATCGCATTTTGTACTGCTTAGAGGCGATCGATCGCCTCATTTGAAGCGATCGATCGATTCCTCTGATTTTCAGCAAATTACGAATTCGTACCTCCTTTCCATGTATGCTCAGCTTGGTACTTTTTCATCATTTAAACTTATTTGCTCCACTTTTATGCATTTGGACCTGGATTCCTGAAATATACAAATATATACCAAAAAAAGTAATATTTCCAATAATCACTACAAAAACACCCCTAATCTTATATCAAATTAAGTGTAAAAAATCACACTTATCAACTCCCCCAAACTTAAACTTGATCGTCTCGAGCAAGAAATAAGATCACAAAGTAGAGTTCAATATTGAAGATTTTAAATAAGCCAATTCGCAGTCAATCAATTAACTCAGACATCTCACTTACAGACAACAAAAGTCAATCAAAAATGTTCAACAAGTTGTGCTTTCCCCTAGATCAAGCAACATGTCTCTGAATCAGAACATGCGTGTGGGTTATTGTAACTTTCAAGTTTCATGCATTTTTCATAGATCAAATCATGCTAGGTAATGAAAGTTAAGATTATCCTTAAGCACCCCATAGTTCTATTTTCAAACACTTCTTCACTAATGTAGTCACTCCCTAGACTTAGATCAATAGATCTTTTAAAGCCTGTAATGTTAGGCCTAGGTGTTTGGCTTCAAAGAAAAGATAGGATATCACAAAGAATAGAGTATAAGCATGTAATGTTCATATTTTTACAAAATTGAGATTCTCTTCCTTTTCTTTTAGCATTGGCCACTTTGGGTCTTATTTAGTCTTTTTCTTTCTTTCCACAGGCTTTATCTATCTTTTTCTTTTCTCATTCATCAATTTTTTTCAACAATGAGCTCATCCAAATATAGCAATTCATGTGCATCTAATGAGAATCATATATTCCCTTAGGTAAGGATACATTTTTTCAATTTAGGCTCGTACAGGTGGGTATAATGAGTTGCCAAAGAAATTTGTTGAATATGGGCTACTAGTATGATAAACATATTTCATTCTTTTTCAATTAGGCTCAAAATGGGATACTAGAGATTGATGTTTACATGGTAAAATTGAAAGGCTCCAAAGATCGCCTAGATCATCTCCTAATCATGTTCATGACTATAAAATTTTGCCTTGAATTGTCATCATCAAATAAGTTCTAAGGTACTCTAAGATGCTAAAAAATAATTAGTCAAGTTCACAAAGATTTTCACTGCTACAAATACAATTCACAAGATTATGACTCAAATATGCTCAATATATTCCCCATCTTTGACATGCTACTCAAAACAAGATATTCACAAACAAGTTTTACAATCATCAAAACTCAACTTGGCATGCATAGTGAGATTAATATCATCATGGAATAAAAAAAATATTTAGCTCATATTAATCGGACGATTCAAGTGATAATTAAGCACACAACATGTAGATTAAACAAGTAAAACATGCAAGTCACTCCCCCAAACTTAAATCAAACATTGTCCTCAATGTTTAAAAGAATCAAAAGGGAAAGAAAAAAAAACTCCCCTGATCAAGACGCTTGCATGAGGGTTGAGGAAGATCGACTTTTGAAAACTCCACTGCTGTAGGGGTTCATCGCTCCAACTGAGTACCTAGCATGAGAAGAGTGCAAATGGTAAAATAGTCGACTCGAGAGATAAACAAACTAAATGCAAAAATTGAAAAGAAAACAAAATTGGATAGCAAAAGGATATGCTTGGGTTGCCTCCCAAGAAGCGCTGATTTCTAGTCGTCGGCTTGACCATCAAAAGCAACCATCAAAGAGCGGTTGCCGCCCATAGTAAGTATCATATGATACAACAAATGGGTCTTCATTCAGTATGCCCTCAAGATTGGCATGATTGTAACAATGTAAGCTCGTTGCTCCAACAACTTTCGGTTTGAAGTGGTAGGTATGGGAGAATGATTATTGACTTGGCTTCATATCTTGGAGGATGTAGTGCGGTGAAGTTGGCATCGATGGAATATACGGATCCACATATGACATAGAACATGTCTCCATCGGTGGGCTCAATTAGAATCTTCGAAAGTCTCTTCCTTCTCCAACATCATACTCGACTCATCTTCACATGGGAACTTCTTAGATAACGTCTCTGAAGTAGGCTCAATCTCTTGAAGAGGCTCAAGTTCCCTTGACTTTTCCACATGAGTAGGATCACTCCCCCAAACTTGGTTGGTTGAGTGATCATCATCATATAACCCAACTCGATTCATCGCCTCTTGATTTGTAGCTCTCGTATATTCCTCCTGGCAGCTAGTTGCAATTGTTTCCATAAGGACCACTATTTGCTGCTCTAGGTGGCGCATAGATTTGGTTTGGCACTCCAAACTATTCTCAGTCAGATGTCATGAATCTTATTAAGGTATCCTCTAATTGAGTCGTGACGTTTGCAGAACTATCTCTCCTCTCATCGTGATGTTCAAATGGTTGGGGCGTATCATTAGGGTAGTGAGGCTCTGGTGGGTATTGGTGACTTCAACCTTGTAGTGAAGGATCACAATACCAGCGGTAATCGAAGTCTGTCATATCATTGAACAGGTGCAACACATTATCCTCATCTCTATCAACCAGGGGACTCCTAGTCACCAGTGCTCCGCTGAATACCCATATCGTGTCTGTGCATCCAACCCTTAGAAGAAATATTGCAGGAGATTATTGTTCAAAAACTTGTGGTACTGGAATGTGTTGGACAATTCATTAAATCTCCCCCACGCTGCATAAAACGGCTCTGAATATTGTTGGGCAAATCTTATGAAGACTTGTTGATGAAGCATCACAAATACCTCGCAAGAAAAATAAATAAAACAATTAAAGTTTTTTTAAAAAAATATATACAAAAGAAAAAAAATGGTTAAATTACAGTCAAAGCTTCTCGTATGATATCACTAAAGTTAGTCCCCGGCAATGGCGCCAAAAACTTGATCGCCATTATTTTAAACAGTATTTTTCAGTTTAGTGATTATGTACCGCAAGTGCACGGTGTCAAATTTTAGTATAATCTATGTACATATAAAAATATGGATCATAGGAGGAGTTTTCCAATTATGAAAATACATAATAACCCATATCCATATAAATTAATTAATTGTGCAATTATCATTATATTTATCATTATCATTTAGATATCTTCTTTAAAATTTTCACCCTAATTCCTAATGTCTATAATAATATTATTATTGTTATTATTATTATTATTATAAAGTGTGGATCATATGAGTTATTTTCCAATTGTGAAATGACAAAATGACCTCTCAGTCGTATAAATCAATTAATTGTGCAATTATCATTATATTTATCATTATCATCATTTATACATCATTTCTAAAGTTTTTCACCCTAATAATAATAATTAGTGAATTAAATAATAATATATACCATCTAAAAAATTAGAAGATATTCATAGGCTAACTTATTTAATATGAACATTAGTATGGATCATAGGAGGAGTTTTTCAATTGTGAAAAGACATAATAACCCACCCACTATCTATATATATCAAATAATTGTGCAATTATCATTATATTATCATTTATACATCCTCTTTAAATTTTTCATCCTAATTCCTACTGTCTATATTATTATTATTATTATTATTATTATTATTATTATAAAGTGTGGATCATATGAGTTATTTTTCAATCGTGAAATGACAAAATGACCTCTCATCCATATAAATCAATTAATTGTTCAATTATCATTATATTTATAATTATCATCATTTATACATCATTTCTAATTTTTTTCTCCCTAATAATAATAATTAGTGAATTAAATAATAATATATACCATCTAAAAAATTAGAAGATATTCATAGGCTAACTTATTTAATATGAACATTAGTATGGATCATATGATGAGTTTTCCAATTGTGAAAAGACATAATAACCCATAATTGTGCAATTATCATTATATTTATCATTATCATTTATACATCCTCTTTAAATTTTTCATCTTAATTCCTATTGTCTATATTATTATTATTATTATTATTATTATTATTATTATAAAGTGTGGATCATATAAGTTATTTTCCAATTGTGAAATGACAAAATGACCTCTCATCCATATAAATCAATTAAATTGTGCAATTATCATTATATTTATCACCATTTATACATCCGTTCTAAATTTTTTCACCCTAATAATAATAATTAGTGAATTAAATAATAATATATACCATATAAAAAATTAGAAGATATTCATAGGCTACCTTATTTAATATGAACATTAATATACATATATATATATATATACTCCTATTAAAGTGCGGAATAAAGGGTAAATTTTTCATTGTGAATTAACAACTTTGCCATTTTATTCTATAGTTTTCTATAAATAGTTAGGGATATAAATGTAAAAATATAATATCAACGAAGGACATAAAATGAAAAAAATAAATGTAGTCTGATAATTGAGTATTAATTAAATCAATTCACTCTTATAATTCCCTATTTTCTATTTCTCCTACAATTGATTGTATAATATTGTTATACATATTTTGTTTATTGTTATTTATCCTTGATGAAAATATTGGTAGATATGAATATCATAATCGCAACGAACCATCACTTGATTTAAGCCTACAATTAGAATTTGTGATTACTTAATCAAATAAGCTCAAATTTGAAGAAATGGGAATATGGTGCAGTAATTTTGAATATATTATTAATTATTGCGGGAAGTAGGTGTATAATGTTTTTACATCTCATTTCTCCATACTAAACCACTTTCAAGTTATAAGATCATCATTTAAATTATCCATCAATATTACTAATCGCTGGAAGATGATGAGAATTAGGAAAAGAAAAAAATAAAAATTAAATTTATTGATTAACATAAATAGAGATAGAATCTTGAAAATTTCTCATAATTTCTAAATCAGTATTTATTGTTGCTTTTTCGAAAACTTCATTAATTTAATATAGTATATTTCTCAAAAACTTAAAAAAAATTAAAACAAAATTATATCATGTTCTAACAATTACATTTCAAGTGTATAAATTAAAGAGGAACCAAATAATTACTAATAAGACTCTATCAAACCTCTTCACGTTCTATATTAAATCACTTTTAAAACTAATTGTGGTGTAATTGAGTCTTAATTAGGTAAATTCACTCCTATAACTCACAATCCATTTCTCCTAAAATTGATTGTGCAATATTATCATACATAAACCTTATGTTAATGTGTGTACCAATAGCATTGTCGTAAACTATCAATTTATTTTAGCTCACACACAAATTGTTCTATATTAATAATAATTATTTAATAAGTAATAGTAAAAATTATACTAAAATAATAATAGGAAAAATTATAATAAATATATGAATTAGTACTTATTACTTAAGATTGATTAGATGATAACATACAAAAAAAAATTCTTTTTAGCTCACACCTCATGTTAATGGTGTGTTTGTATTTGCTTATTCAAAACACTTTTATGTTGTTTTGCATAAAGTTTGAAAAACTGCTTTTAAGCAAACTATTAAAATAAAAACAGCTTAATATCTCAAATGCATGCACTAGCGGAGTGTCGTACACGAAGATATTAGAACAAGCACCATACTTCTTGACTGTAATTTCAAGCCCAATGTTCAAATTTCTCTGCTACTAGAGCAACTAATTTTTTTTTCAGCTAAAAGTTGATGTTTTTTTCTTTTGGTATCGTTCTTTTGGAAAGTAAAAAATAGAGGGTAGCGATGATAGCCTTGAGATCTACAAATATTATTGTTAAAATATTATGTTTTGAAATATAATGTAACAAGAAATTAGCCGAAAAGTGACTTCCCTTTCCAAGCCAAATAATTAATTGGAGGTTGGGGTTATTTATAGCTTTGAAAGTTGCAAAAGGTCTCAAATACAGGCACGAGCAAACTCAACCATAATTAAATGTTATCTATAATCATCGAAGTCTTGGAAAAATTGGTGCAATTGTCTCAAAAATAGAATATAACAAGAAAAAGAAACATCGGTAAACAATAGACCACACGACAAAAAAAGATGAAATTCAATGAAATCATAAGAAAAGTCAAAGAGATGCAAAGCGTTAACTACCAGAAAAATATAGCAATAAAAATTGAGGATGATGATGAATGAACAAGAAATATAACAGGAACACAAATTGGAATAGTTAAACTTAAGAGATAAAAATATGAGTGATTGTCATTAATTGTCAAAATATTCAATGTATTTTCACTTCAGTTTATTGATTTGAGGTCATTTTATTTAAAGTCAAACTGTTCTCACGTGCGTCACACGTGTCTTTTCCTAGTGATTTTAAAAGTATGAGTGTCGAACCCACAGATACTAACAAGCAAGTACCAAATAAGACGTTTTTAACTATATTTAACCTATGATAATGAATTAATTAAAATGCTAATTAATTAAATTAAACTACTAATCCAAACAAGTCAATAAAATTAAACGAGAAAATTCCGCTAGAGAAAATTATCGAGACGTCGGCTCATCAATGCAATCCCTACAATTCTCGATTGAATATCCAAATATTTCTAAGGTGACAAGTTCTCCAAATTTATCTAATATGCTCTCTCGAATTATATTAAACCTAATATCAAATTGCAGTAAGTCACTCTCGTGTACTTATTGAACAATTCAATATCGTATAAGATCCTTGAAAACTCCTAGCTTTCAATTACTAGATATCTATGGCTATCACGCATGTATTTGACGTCATCTATCGATCTCGGTCTGAAATCCATGGTATGAGTTATTAATTCCGTATCATAAAATCATCTCTCGATCTCCATTACGATACTAACATCATTCAAAGGTGATCAATCCTCTAAAAGCATGAAGAACATAAAACATACGCAAAGAACTATAAGAATCCAATCATCAAATCGAAGGTTCATAACAAAGGTTCGTCTAGCCTCGATAAATAAACTTAGTTCAACATAGTAACGTTAAAAGCAAAACAAACTAAGAATTAAAGACAAAGAAGAACTCTCGATGTTGACTTCTTAGTAGATCATTGCTTCCTCTCTCGCTTCCTTCTCAATCGCCTCTTGAATCTCCTTGTTGAAGATGTTCCAAAATCCTAGGATGTTTGATGGATGGATGTGGATGTTGGTGATATGGAGGATGGAAGATGGAGGCTCTTCCTAGAGTTAATTATGAGACAAAAGTCCCCAAAAATGTCTGAAATCTTCTATATATCATGTTGGAGGAGTTTCAAGTAAGTTGGACACAAAATAACCAAGATCGAAACAAAATCCCAAAATTTCCGAGTCGAGGTGATCGATCGCTTCAAATGAAGCGATCGATCGCATTTCGCTACTGCTTAGAGGCGATCGATCGCCTCATTTGAAGCGATCGATTGCTTCCTCTGATTTTCAGCAAATTACGATTTCGTCCCTCCTTTTCCATGTTTGCTCAGTTTGGTCATTTTTCGTCATTTTAAGCCTATTTCCTCCACTTTTATGCATTTGAACCTGGATTCAAATATACAAATATATACCAAAAAGAATAATATTTTCCAAGAACCACTAAACACGCCTTTATCTTATATCAAATTAAGTGTAAAAATCACACTTATCAGTAGTATTGGGACATTAAAAAAACAAATTGTTTTTTGAATTGGTACTGGCGGATGGAGTAGGGATGGAAGTGATAGGGATATGCCACGACTGAGCTTCAGTTACGTTCTCCCCCTAAAGAGAAGTCGTGGGAAAAAAAAGGATTGAGACTGAAAAAAATGGGACATCTATGGAAACAAAGCTTTTCTTCAATTCAGGGGAGTAGGATTTATAGCCCAGCTGACTAGGAGTATACCAATAAATGCACACTTTATGGCATGCGGATCGAGCTTGGATTTGTTTGGGTTTGATTATGGACAAATGCCTTGCACCCAAAGGTTTTGGGAGGTAAGGATGATATGGTATGAAAGTGAGGGTATGTTGTGAGCAGGATTGATAATGGAGTTTGAAGATTGGGAGTACGATTAAGCATCCTATTTGTTAAGTAAGTTATCGTAAGGATTGCCTTCCCCCATAGATATTTTGGAACATGCATGGTAAACGTCAAGGCCTATGCCATTTCCAAGAGGTGATGAATGTTTCTTTCAGCAACACCATTTTGCTAGGGTAGGTATAAGGACAAGTGATATAATGGATAATACCTTGATTCACAAGGTATTCCCCAAGAACAGAATGGAAGTATTCTCAACCATTATCAGTGCGGAAGGTTTTGATGGTGGTTTGAAATTGTGTCTTTACCATGGCAAGTTTAGAATTTTTCCTTGAGGTGGTAAACCCAACATACCCTAGCATGATCATCAATAAATGTAATAAACCATCAAGTGCCATAATGATTATTCACACAAGAAGGCCCCAAGATGTCACTACGAATTAGTGAAAATGGGCGGCTGGGTCTATATAGAGTTTAGTAGTGAAGATGGAGCATGTGTGTTTGGCCAGTTGACATACAGAAAAAAAATGTGAACTCTTATTATCAAATAAAGCTGGAAACATATGTCTCAAATACTGAAAATTTAAATGGCCTAAACTATAGTGCCGTAATATATTTCTATCCTTATTAGAAACAGAAAAAGGAGTCAAGTTCGACTTGAAAACTTGTTTATTCTTAGGAGTGACGTCGTCAAGGTAATAGAGACCTCCTTCTACTCTAGCATTGCCAATCATCTTCCCCGAATCCCGCTCCTGAAATAGACAACATGATTCAGGATTCGATGCACTGTTTTCAACACTGGTTTGATATCCTTTACCTTCCCTGTTTTTATTTTGGGGTTTCCAGTTTGCTGGCTTTCCATGCAATCTCCAACAATTTTCCTTCGTATGGTTTGGTTTGTTGCAAATTTCACATTTAACTCGATCATCGTGTTGATTGAATCTGGATTTCCCATTACCCTTGGGAGGCCATTCACTGATTCCTTTAGTTGCTAAGGCAGAGGACTCAACGGAATTTGGCTCTGGATTGGAATTTGAACTAGAGTGCTCCCCAAGCATCACTCGACGTCTATTTTCCTCACGGCGTACTTCTGAAAATACCTCGCGGATGGTCGGGGAGGGTACCTCGTCCAAGAATTCTTCCCCTAACTTCATCTAGTTCCTTGTTGAGTCCCGTGAGAAAGTCATATATCCTTTCTTTCTCAACAAATTTCCAGAATTTTGTATTATCCTCTGGCTCTCCCCAATCTCGTATAGAATAGATCTAATTCTTGCCATAAATTGTTGACAAGAGTGAAGTAATATGTGACGTCCAGATTTCCTTGTCGAGTTTATTGCAGCTTTGTTTCTAATTCAAAAACCTGTTAATAATTCCCCAGATCTGAATACGTTTCAGTAGCATCATCCCGTATCGCCTTTGCAGTGCGTAGAAACAAGTAATTCTGGCTAATTCGAATTTCCATCGAATTAATTAGCCAGGCCATGACAATAGAATTCTCGAGTTCCCACGTTGCTCGCCCAGGATCTTCTTCTTTAGGTTTTTTGTTTTCTCCTGTAATGTATCCCATCTTGCCTCGTCCACGGATCACAATGAAGACGGATTGGGACCATTGCAAAAAATTTCTGGAATTTAGTTTATGACTTGTTTTCTATGAATTATCAGAGTGAGGGATAGATGGTGGAGTATCCGGATTTGGTTCTACGAAGAGCCGTCGGATGAATCACGGTAATCTCCTTCCCCCGTCATGGTTGTTTTCACCATGCGAACAAGGATCAACAACATTGTCTTGCTAAAATACCTAGGTTTGGGAGAACCCCTTTTCGTATATATCATTGAATAATAAACAAAGTATTCATACAAGAAAACCAAATCAAAGATCCCTAAGTTTTAGGGATTTCTTTCCATCTAATATTCTAATCTAGGAATAAAAATAAATACTAAAAATAAATATATATCTATCCATAATTATCTCAAACAGTATTTGATGTGCAACAAACTTCAGCGCCTCAAACTGGAGATGCACTGACACACTTGGAGATTTTATAGCATCCAGGAACATTATGGGAATATGTTAGTTAATATTTTCACAAGTTTGCAATGCTAGTGATAAGCCTTTCAATGCATCGTTCTTTTTTTATGATTTCTTGTGTTGTCGTACAGATGATGTTGACACTCGGGCATTACCCGTAGATTAAGGCAAGATGGCAGCCTTATTGGTGTATTGAGTACAGAAAAAAAACTTATATGGATGAAGAACTCCTGGAAATGTCTCGAACTTGGGATATTGTTGGTAATACAGTTGACTTGCAAGTTGCAAATGATTGGATGATTTAGATAATTATGGCAAGTTATTAAATGCTGAGGTTTATGATACAATTATACAGGGGTGGATTCGATAAGTGGTGTGTCCTGTAACGAGCCTTATGATAAAACAAATCCAGAGTGGGATTTCAACCAAAGAAATCAAGAGACTTTTCAAGTTAGTATCCCATGTTGACTACGTATTTGTTTTAAGGAAAATGTATGCTAGTTGCAGATTCACCAATCATGTTCATTTTGAATGAAGGTTGTTGCATATGATTTGGCATCAAGCATAATATACTTAGGCGCCTGGCTTCCTATGGTTGTAAAATCACAGTGGTTCCTTCAGCATGGCCTGCATCGTAAACCCTGAAGATGAAACCAGATGGTGTCCTTTTCAGTAATGGTCCAGGAGACCCATCAGCAGTTCCTTATGCTGTTGAAACTATCAAGGAAATAATTGGAAAGGTTCCCGTTTTTGGCATTTGCATGAGTCACTAGGTGCTTGGTCAAGCATCTGGGGGTAAAACCTTCAAGATGAAGTTTGGTCACCATGGCGGAAATCATCCTGTCCGGAATCTTCGAAATGACAATGTTGAGATTAGTGCCCAGGTTCTGACATACAAGATAATTTTCCAAATCTATATATTATTTTACTAAAATAATATGAGTGATATTGAACCTTGAACACCTATTCTTTAACCTGCTTTTTCTTTCCTTTTCGGGGACTATTAACACATCCACGGCCAATTAATGCTTCGTTATATCTTCACTTCTATTTGTGTACTGTAGAATCACAACTATGATGTGGACACTTCCTGAGGGCGTGGAGGTAACTCATGTCAATCTCAACGATGGAAGCTGCGCTGGCTTGCATTTTCTCAGCAGAAGCTCATGATGTCACTTCAGCCCACCCAGCCCACACTGTAGATCCGCCCCTAGCTGCGCTGGCTTGCATTTTCACAGCAGAAGCTCATGATGTCACTTCAATACCACCCCGAAGCTTCTACTGGGCCCCATGATCCAGATCTTGGTATTTCTTTACATCTTCTGAGCTAATTTTAGATTAAGCATGCTTTCTTTGATGGTTGTTGCGTAAAAATTATGCAAGCAATCGTTTTTCAATCATTTTGTAACGGATATGCCAAGTTGATATACCCCATCTGCCCATCCCACACCTGGCTGTGCAGATTTTACATCCTTTCTAAGATTTTCAAAAACTGTGTGTTACATTTCCATAATGGTATACATGACCACACTAATCTCATTAAGCTCCGTCGTGGCCCTCTTTTCTGGGACCGGGATGCTTGAACGACTTTAAATCAATCAATGACAAAAATGTCTTGTTTGTCTGATCTTTTGACTGTTATGAGCCCAAACCCATTGGGCTCAATTAATGATAAAATAGATAAGCTCATTATAAGAAACGTGTATGTGAGGAGAGGGAAAAAGAGTGTACGTGGCTGAGAGGAAAAAAATGCTAGTGGGGGAGGGGAGTTAGTTATTCGTTCTGTTATCAAATTTGCTGAGAGAGGAGATAGCCTGCTGGCTAGGGAGAGATCTTGTTATTGTACAGAGATTCATTCTCTTGGTTGTCTTATGTCATTTACGTACAATTTGAACACAATTTCCATTTCCATTCTAGTTGTTCTTCATGTGTGCATTGAATTCTATAATCTATTAAATCGTAACGTTTGCCTTGGCCTAGTGGTTGTTATCTATTTCCAAATGTAAGAGGTTCGAGTCCTTCCCTCTTTGCTGAAAATTTTGATAAAAAATAAAATAAATACTCTGCCAGCTTACCACTTGCTGATGGAAATATTTATTTGGCTATATTAATGCTTTTCCTTGAAATATGTTTTTTTTCCTTTCCAATTTCTTGTGCTAATTAACTGATGCTTGGTCAGTATTTGGTGAGTTCATACATCTTATGAAGCAAGAAAAGCAGAATGTATAATAAAGTTAGACGCTATTTTGAATCCGTTGCCTATGCAGACGTTAAAGGGTTGGACTGACAGGATGTTGGTTGGATTGATGATGAAGCAGGATGATAGATGACACTGTGGCTGAAGTTGGTGCTTCAGATATCTTGGACAAGGAAATGAGGGTTGCTTCATATTATTTGATTCCAAGTTTTGCCTCGATATTTGTACCATCTGGGCTGTGTGGGAGTAATTTATACACTAGTTTATTAGTTCATGTACATTTGTTGAAGTTTTTTATTAAACAAACAACAATTAAATTCAAAACTTAACTCTTTGATTCATCTTTAAATGAAGTGAGTTGCAAATTTTGGCTTCCTGATAACTGGATTCACCTTAATGTTTCGTAGTTTGAAGGAACATTTGGGTACGTTGGGCTTATTATACTAAGAGGATTAAACTGCTAAAAGCTAAAACTTTTGACATATTGTCAATTCAAGTACTCTTTTTTTCCTCTGCAGCTATCTCACCCCCGAGCTTTCATGCATGGCATAGTTGATGAAAAACCGATGTTTATGCCTTTGGAGTACTTTTATTAGAGCTCATTAGTGGCAGGCCAGCTCTAGACGAGTCACGCAACAGCGTTGTGATGTGGGTATGCACTTTTGCTTCCATAATTCACTGCCAAGTGATTTAACTACTCTTATTTAAACCAAGAAACACCATCTAATTTTCAGAAAGCTGTTTAACATCTTATAGGCAAAACCTCTGCTACACAAGAAAAGTATCGTTGAGCTAGTTGATCCATCATTAGATGGTTCATATGAATCTGATCAGATGAGCCGCGTGTGTAAGGTTGCATCCCGATGTACGGATCAAAATTCAACCGAAAGGCCTCAAATGAGCCAGGCATGTAACTCATCTTACGAACCCCTTAGGTGCATGAAGCACCAAACAGTATGATATAATAGTTACTTCGTCTCATATGATTCTTTCACTGGGAGCAGGTTGTAAGAATGTTAAAAGGTGATAACTGGATATCTCAGAGCAAGAAAAAGTTCCAAAAGGGGCCTGAACTGAAGAGGACATGCCCTTTGGAACTAATTGAGGAGTGATATTGCAACTTAAACAAATCATCAAGCTACGGAAGCCTTAAAAAGATAACTCGTCGGAACAAGAAAACTATTGTAAATGGCGGTTCTTGAGACAAAATAACAAGAAACAACTCATTTGAGATTGGGCGTCGGAATGTTGCTGGTGGTTACCACTGGGGATCGTCATGTAAAAGTTCTCCGTAGAATGTTACTAGTTAGATGATTGTCTAGTAGAACAAAACCGAAAGATATATGGTGGAAGTGACTATGAATGAGTTCACTTTGTGGGACAAAACATTGGTTTCCTTGTTTTTAATCTCACTTTTAGTCGAGTCATTTTTAGGACTAACATTTTCTTTGTTCATGAATAATCCTGATTTAAGGAGCTCAGAGTTTCCTCTCTATCTTTGGCCATATAGTATATACTCTATATTTTAGTGTCCGGGACTTCGCATTTGCCTAGAGAACACTTGTAGAAAAGCTAACATAGAGAGACTACAACATTTGCCAAACTCAGGCAAAGAAGATGAATATAAAGAGGTTGACAACAAGATCGAAGATGCCAGACAAGTAAACTGCCCATTATATATATATATATATATATTTTGATAGTGGGAGGGGTTAAATATTTTTTCGCACACAGCAGAACTCGTACTCGAGTCACTTCAAATTGGAGATGAGCTCTTACCAGCTTGACTAGGCCCAAAAGCTCGTCCATTTTATATTTCGACATTGGCTTTTTTTTATATGCATATTTTACTCTATCTCAATGCATAAGCAACAAAATACATCACAAATGTGACACTGATTTTTTTTCTTTAACGAAATATAATTTTATTAAAGTGAGAACGATTTACAAATAAACATGAACAATAGATATCAACAAATGGTAATGGACCATCAAAGATTCCTTCTTTGTGTACCAATAATTGAAAGCAATAAGGTGGTCCTCCAAATGAGTTCAAATATTTGTTTTGTTTTTATTTTTAAAAACAATCCATTTTTAAAACAAATTATAACTTCAAAATATAATACATAAGCGTATTGAAGAAATGGTTAAATATTTAAAATTTTACCCTTAAAAAAGAGATAAATTCATTGGTTCTTATTCAAACTCGGGTTAAATTCAAGAACCAAATACTATATATATACGCGGATCAATTAATCTCATGCAAAATTATGCATTGACTCCGATGGGATTAATCCTTGCCCCGACTTCCCCATATACACTGATCAATCAATCACACACATATTTTAAGGTGGCTAAATGGAAATCATTTAAGATATGCAATGTGATTTGGTGTTCTTAGATAAAGTAACAACGAGATTCCAAGATGACTAATGCCAAATTATTTCAAACAAATGTATAATTTTGTACTTGAAAGGATTTTTTAAATAAATTTTTTGGCTAATTAACTACTTTAATTTTTTTTAATATCTTTTTTATCAACATTGTTTATGTGATTTCTAATGTTAATTACAAGTAAATCATGTTTGTTTGTAAGGTTAATTGACTTATCTGCCAAAATTTATTTGTAATTTGATTAAAGCATATGGTGGGATAGCTTGAAAAATGATCTTTGTCAAATATTCTTTTTGATTTGTGATCATTTTTTTAAAAACTTTCTATAAAATGACCTCGAATGCATACAAAAAATAAAGGCAAAACAAAAGCCAGAAATTATTCAAAAATCTTGGTTGAACAAATGTTATTTTTTTAAATAATCCCGGTGAATGGGGGTGTATATTTTATATTTATTAAATGTAAATACTTATGTTATTTCAAATTACATTGTCTCGTCTTTAAAATTTATGCTCATCTTGTTGGGATGAAAATGACTTCGAGAGGATAGATGTACAAACCAATTGAGTTGTTGAGCATTTATCTTTCGGAATTCAATCAATTAATGTGCAGGAATCTTGAGAGTTTAATGATATATTATTATATTATAAAGTATGCTATCCTTAAATCCTTTCTTTAATCATTTCCCATGAAAAATGGTTCTTTCATTCTCCAATAATCTCTGAATTAAATAATTAAAGATATATTATATTAAAATTCAAATCACATTAAATAAAACATTCTTGGACAACCATATTGTGATGTCATAAATACGCGATATGAGATACTTCAAATATAACAGTTTTTTTTTTAGTATAAAGAGAGAAGGAGACACAAACCCTCGCCAAATATGGGGGAATGCAGTGATAACAAGCATGCCAAAGCATGAAAGTGGCTTCAAATACAATAGTTGGCATCTAGAATAAGCTAATATATTATGACCCTTTTGATTTATACATATATAATAAATGAATAAAAGTTCAATTATTTTTTTTTAACTTTTTCATAAAGAGTGCATGAACAAGAAAGAATGAAAGTGAGAGCCACACTAAATATTCATTCAAAAAATGTTCTTTTTTCTAATAAAAAAAGAACATTGGAATTCGGATGTACTAAAAGTAGGGAATATAATGAACCAAGAGCCAATAATTATGTAATTAAAGGGTACACATTATTTTTTATTTCTGAAAGAGTTATTTGGTATTCATTTCATCATTTTTTTTTTAAAATTAAGCTTATATTTTTTTAAAAATGATATCTTATGATGGTCAAAAAATAAATATGCATTCAAATGAATGTTTTTCCATATTATAAATATGCATTTGATCGGCTCAAAATCTTAATATAATTAATATTAAATTATCAAATTCTCATTCATAAACGATAATTAATTTTTAAATTTACAATTCATTTACAGGAGTATTTTTCTACATCATATTATGTCATTAGTAATTAAAATAAACGTGCTTAAGTTTTTTTAAAAATTTCATTTTTTGTCCTGTTTCTTCGTTTTGGTTTGTTTTTGTCCTGTTTCAATGGTAATAAAAAGGGACGAATTCAACAATGTCAATATGAAGACAAATATGATTTCAGACAAATATATATTGTATTATTTATACTATATTATAAGATAAATTGGTGTATAATCAATATTCATATTATGGCTACAAAATAACCCTATCATCCGTAATCTTAAAAACCCAAAAAAGTTATTATAATCTAATAAGTTTTAAAAATAATAAAAAGTATTCTATTTAAATAATTATTCTAATTTATTATGTGTACGATAATTAGTATTATTATTTTATTAAAAATAAAGGAATACATATTCGTATATACTAGCGCCCATTGCAAGCGATGCATGCACATAAGATCCTTTTTTTATAATCTTATTTTTGAGCTAATTTGGTTTTTATCTAAATATTAGAACAATATTATAGAATAATCAATATGGTAATCAATTTAATTAGTTAGATTTATATTGTAAAATCGGATAATATTATAATTAGCTGAGTAAACAGAGTGGTCCGGTTATGGATGGTAATGTGACGAGTTTAAACTCGGACCCGTATTAAAATCGCGGCGGACCGCTTCAACCCAGTTCTGAAGCGGGGAGAGGGGGTCCTGATTTTGGGCAAACCCAACCCAGACCTGATCAGCGATACATATATTAATTTTTTTTTTGAAAATTTACTATTGAATAAATATTTCACTTCTTTGGTTGAATAATAAAATGTCATTATTTAATTTTATATCAATATCCATATGTTCATATTAAAGAAGTTGGATATTTTGAAGGGAATGAGAGCAAATTAATAAATATTTGGTTGCTTAAATATAGTTTTATAAAGACTTATTATAAATATTTATTAGAGAAAAACATGGAATTCAATCACAAAACTCAATTTTTGTACTTCAAAATTAATTTCTAACTAATAATTGTTTTTTAAAAGGTGGTTCGCGAGGGTTCGGGTTCGCAGGTCCAGGCGGGGCGGGTTCGGGTTTTTATGTAATTGGGTGAGTCCTGGGTTTGGCCAAACCCCCCAACACCACCCGTTGCCATCCTAGGTCCGATCATTGTAATTAATAAAATGAACATGGATATAATAGACATTTGACATTATACCATGCTCCAACTTTTGTCACTATACTCCTATTTCTTAATTAATATTAGCGGCCGACGCACATGTATTGCGTATGTAATGAAATTTTAAATTTTATATATTGTATATGTATATTAAATTTTTATATTTGAAATATCAGTTTAAATATGATATTTTATGGGAAAGACAAAAAACTGCAGCACATATTTTCGGAAGAAAAAAAATTGGTGAAAAATTGAAAACTAAGTTGGGAAGTTAACATGGTCTCGTGATTATTACTAAAGTAAATTGAAGTTATTTTTGAAATTTCATAATGGATATATCAAAATAGTCACTCTAAGATGTTCAAACATTTTATATATATATATATATATATATATATATATATATATATATTAAAAAGAGAGAAGCAATATTTTTGGAAGCAACATTACGCAGAATCTGCAATAAAAGATATATATATATGGGGAAAGAAGTGGGGATTGACAAAAAGATGGTGGTAGGCTAGGGGAGAAGTATCTGCAGATTTGGATAACCTCAAGAAATGATGCCATAGAATGCCAAAATATGGTAGGGGCCGTCAATTACAAAACAGCACAAATCCCAAACAAGTAAAAAAGCACAAAGAAAGCAAGGCGTAGGCTGCAGATTTCACTGCAAATCACCAGAAAACAGGTAAAAAGTTTGGATCTTTATCAGTGCAGCAGTCTGTGTTCAAACGCATTAACTTCACCAAATCCCTTTCAGGATTTTATTATATCCCTCAAGATCTGGGATTACCAACAAGTAATAACTGGTTGGCTTTCGTTATTATTTTGTAAAGACAAACATATGCCCTTGTTGGGAGGCGGAAACATGGAGGTGCATCAGTTGCAGAGGAGTTTCCTTGAATATAGTGCTGCTTTGTTTCGTGAGGTAACTAACATGGGAGAAATGGGATAAAACATGTATTGGTTCTTTTGACGTTCTCTTGTTGGTTTGCTTGATTACTTTGATGGGTTTCTTATCTTTTTTTTTTTTTGGTTTGGTTTTGCTTTGTTCTGATGTTTTTGGTGGATGTTTGAAGGGATTCTTGGACGGGCAGTTTAGTCAGTTGCAGCTGCTTCAAGATGAGAGTAATCCTGATTTTGTAGTTGAAGTGGTGTCCCTTTTCTTTGAGGATTCTGAAAGACTTCTTAATGATCTTACCAGAGCTTTGTGAGTATTCCTCTTCTATATGTGCTTATTTGCATCATATTTGGGTGTGTGGTAGTGATATTATGCATGTGTATATTTCTCGCTATTGAGTTTCATATGGCACGCAAAAATAAATCTGAGAGATTCTTTCAACTAATATATCAATCTCTTAGTTTTTAGCCCTCTGAGCTCTCCACTTCGATGTATATGTCATATGGTAGTTGCTTCCGACGACCCAAAATCTGAAAATGCATTAAAATTTCGAGCTTATCAATGTTTAAGTACAATTTGCATGTCTTGAAATTTTCTGTAAGATCGGGTATTGCAAATAGTGACCTCTCTTAAGTGCAAGAGATAAGTTTGTGAGTTTACTGGTGCAGAGCTCAGCAGAATGTGGACTTCAAAAAGATTGATGCTCATGTTCACCAGCTGAAAGGAAGTAGCTCAAGGTACTCGTAACAAGATTGATGCTCATGTTCACCAGCTCATGTTCCCTATAGATCACTTCTCGACACAATTTTTTTCAAATTCATTAAAATTCTCAGGGACTGATTCTTGAATACCCGTTATAGATACATATTCATACGCGAAGTTCTATGATTGAATTCATGATTTTCGTCTAGTGCTGATTTGTACTATTGATATTATAGCATTGGGGCACAGCGAGTCAAGAATGCCTGCATTACTTTCCGCAACTGCTGTGATGAGCGAAATATTGAAGCGTAAGAATTTTATTTTATTTTTCCCTTTCAAGATTCCCATATGAAGCAAATCTCTACCAACCAGATCTAGTTTGAGAATGTGAATATTTGTTAGGTGCCTGAGATGCTTGCAAGATGTTAAGCAGGAGAATTTGCTTGCCAAGGCCAAGCTTGAGGCTCTATTTCGGGTGTGTCCTTGATTTCTTTAATCTGTCAAGAAAAAAAGATGTTCTCTAACAGCACCATAAATCTTGATCATAATCCTTGCTGTCACACTTGAAACTTGTCTCATTTCTGTTCTTTTAGTTAATCAAATCTTGTTATGCTATTAATACTAAAGGGATAAGTAATAAACACCCTAACATAAGGACGATACCAGAAATCTTGATGAGGCCTCCAGGAAAATTTTCATATATGCATTGTGCAAATACATATAAACCATAAAATTCGTAACTTGACTGACATTTTCTTAATTTCAGTTGCAGCAACAGATTGTTGCTGCTGGTGGAGCAATCCCAATATTGGATGAATTCTCTTAACAAGAGTGTCATTTCATCTGCTGAGTTTTCGAAGCTTATGGGGGTTCTGCTTTTATGTCAAAAGTCATTCTGTTAGCTTCCTCTTCTCTGATTATCTTTGCACAATTAAGTTTCTCTGGCTTCTGGTTGTAAGATCAACTGTATTATGTGACTTCTACATTTGAATTCCCTTTCGTTTACGAACAAGAAAGCAACGCAAACATGTTTCATATGTCAATTTTATGCACATAAATGAATGATGGGTGTATACTATATAATTTCAAAAGTCACAAGGTATGTATCATGTGTGAAACAGGAGATAATACCAGTTGCAACTGTTGTGTTGGCAGATAGAAGTGTTAAATAACAGTTGGAGCTTGCATTTTACAATGTCATTATTAACCAAGGTTAATAAAATGTACACGAAAAAATGAGTCCGAGCTCAATATAGTGAGCTCAGATCAGCAAGTAATATGACAGTTGGATACAAGCTAAAGCAAGTTTTAGTATGTGCTTCGTACTAGCTTCTTCAAGCTATTCAACATTTAAACCACCTAAAGGAGAATTTGAGATCCATTTGGCCACTCCCGACTCCTGTCGAACAAGTTCACTTTTCTTATTCTATTGTTTTGTTAACTATTAGGACATACGAGTACTCTGCTTTCTTTTTCTTTTTTTTGATAAGACAATAACATTAAAGGGGGTACAAACCCATTACAAAAAGAAACAAACGCATTAAACAACCAACTAAGACACCACAACAATAATATTCTCTGTATGTTTGTATGAATCACGATTAACAGTTCTTGGCGAATGTATCTGCATACCTATATGGGATTTCTAACAAAAAACACCCATCGAATCATGATATTTTTTCTCAAAAAAATCTTTATCCCAAATCTGTTATCTAATTGAAGTTAGGTGTTTGAGCCGCTTTCATTATAATTCCGTGCTTTATTCCATTGTCTTCTCTGCTCTTCAAAGCTTCCAATCACAGAAGATTGCTTTTCTTCCCCAAGTTGACTTGCAAAAACACTGTAATAAGCTAAAGAATCTACATTTCATACTTTTCTCACTGAATTCCCATTATTGTTTGTGACCAATCATTATTTGTCCATCTTCTGATTCCACACCACTCGCCAAAACATCAACTTTCTTTGCCCCAATTGTAGCATTTAAAACTGAATGATCACCTGCTAAGATTAGACCCGACCACGGTTCAGAAACGCCGGTTAGACGGTTCAGAACCGTCGGTTCTACGGTTCAAAAAACATCGACTCTTAACCTTAACCTTCCATGACAGTTCTGGTAACGGTTCATGAACCGCCGGTTACGGTTAACCAACGGTTATTGTTACAGTTTGACCCTTATTTTATTAAAAAAACAAAAAATTATTAAAATTTGAAATAAACTGTAAAAAATGTTTGAATGTGTTTTCATCCATGGATTTTAAACATAAAATAACGTTAAATAAATTCAAGCTCAGATAATCAAAATATGTAAGATATATTTAGATCAACAATGCTCTTATAGCTTAGTGATTGAAGCTAATTATTCAAATTGGAGGTCACGACTTCAAATCTACACCCTAACATATATTTTAAATTGGGAAAATTACATAAAACATCCTATAGTTTGGACCAAATTTCACTTTGCAACCATAGTTTGAAATTTACAGTTTACATCCTCAACTTTGATGAATTGTAACACTTTGCCTCATCTTGATTCGATTTTGTATTTTTATCGAAGATTTATCGCCGCAATCGATCATCACCTTACATACTTAAACTTAGATCCATTTAACCTAGTTATCTAACTGTTTAAAACAAAAATAATATTTTAGTTTCGACATTCTCTAGTTAACGATTACGGAAAATGAAAGTTTTGACACCTCAAATATTTATTTTGATTCTTTAAAAATTTGCATTTTCTAGTTTAAGTGGCTTAAGTTTGAATATTTAAGGCGATGATGAAATGCAGCGATAAATTTTCGATAAAAACACAAATCGAGTCAAGAGGATGCAAAGTGTTACAATTCATGAAAGTTGAGGATGCAAACTGTAATTGTTGAAACAATGGTTGCAAAGTGAAATTTGGACCAAACTATATGATGTTTTTGATAATTTTCCCTTTTAAATTTAAATGTAAGAAAAATTAAAATAAACCCTTGAACCGTCGGTTAACCGACGGTTCATGGTTAGCAAATTTATGACCCTTAACCGACTTCTCTATAGACGGGCCGGTTACGGGTCCGACCCTTCGAACCTTTAACCCGGTTAACCGGCCCATTAACCATGAGCCGATTTCGAATCGGTTCAGGATCGATGATGACCCTTGATCGGGTCTAGCTAAGATCACTGCACCAAAAATCTCTCCCAATAATGTATCCTGCGTAAGGGGAAAAGTTCAAAGTTAATAAATTTGATGTATGATTAAATTCTTGACTATAGAGTAGACTCAAGAAAATTAGTATGGACAACTTCACTTTGATGGGTCTGCCCTGATGACTACTCTTAATGTTTTTTGTACTGTATGCCAACTATTAGGGAAAGGACAGATCCAAGACTGTTATAAAAAATACAGTTGGATCCACCCATGCTGGCGACCCATTGAAGTTTTATATTTCATATGTTCTTGGTCACTACGGTGAACACAAGAAATATAGTAGATTGGCGGCTAAATATCGTGGGGTACAAGGATGAATAGTTGGATCAAAGTTGGGGAAGTTTTTTATAATAGTATGTTGGTAACTAGGACGTAGCCTATGCAATGTTGAAACCAAACGCTGGCCAATAAAGCCTCAGGCATCTTCTCAACGACGTAACTAGAAACTTTTAATTTGGTGGACTAAAATTTGTTTTGGTGTACATGTATAACCATAGAAAAACATTATGAATATTTACATTAACTTTGAAACAAAAATAGAAATATTGAATCATACAATGTAATATATTAAACTACTATTTAAGTCACAGCATACTATTTTATAAAATATCAAACTTATCTATTATGACCTCTGTATCAACAATAAGAGCAATCTTCATCTCAATATAACTAACCATAATATTGGTTAGAAATTCATATTCCATTTTACCGTGGAGTGACGCCATGATAGAAACATCAATTGCTAAAAGTTAAAACATTGTTCTTTCTAATTTTGACAAATGTCTAGCTGTGATTTAGTTACAACAAGTTTTGGATTATTGAACTTTTACGTTTAGTTTTCTATCATTATTCATTTAATAATCTACTCATGTACAAAGGTTGAGTTGAAAAAATATGGTGAATTATACATACATTAATCATTGGGCCGAAAAAAACCGGTGGGTTGCAACCCAACTTTGCCCCTTAAATGATACACCCCTACGTCTTCTTCATAAGATGAACTCTCTAAAATCTTGGTGAATCGGCTAACTTTACGTTGAACTCCAAGTGGGATGAGCGTGATGTTGCGCCCATAATCATGGGCTTTCAACTCACTCCACAATTCATCACTGGCCACAACAAGTCATTGCATGTTCATTTATCACCACTCGTGTCTTCTTCGTCTCCAGCATACTATCGTGAAACCTATTCCACGTCCATGTCCATAAATGATGTGGTACATTTTCCCCCTCGATTCACAGCCTTACGACCACAATATCTATCAATCACTTCCTCCACCATCATCTCCCAATTACTGGATGGAATCTTCTTTTCAGCCCCATGGTTCCAATCGTCTTCCAAGTTAGCGTGGCTCATAATATCTTACCTCCAGTTTCTTTCCGAGGCCCAATTGATTTGGACCCTCGATTTATCTGCTTCTCAGCTCCTCATCACAACGACCTCATCCATTTTGATCGTATCTTCTTCAATATTTTCTCTGTCACTAATGTCTTTACACCCCTTCTGGTCTTCGCCAACAAAATACGGTTGAATTCCTAGGTGTCACGCCCGAGACCGGGGTCAATAACACCGGCATTGATTTCCATAAACAACTTGAAATCAATAAGCCTCATAATATCATAACTACTGAAAAGCCAGTCTTTTTCCATAAAAATAAAAACCCATTGTCTTTACAATGAATAAAGAAATGCGGAATTAAAAACTTAACAACTGAATAATTAAAATTGTCTTAAAACTGGAAAACTTTAAAACATAAAAGATTTTGATCTACGCAGCGGACTTGATTTCACCAACCCCAAAATTGGTGCTCTTCTTCTTGCTCTAATTCTTCTTCGGCTTTATCTGGGGATGTAGAGTAAGGGTTGAGTGCTTTGGAAAACACTCATCAAGTGGGGGACAATCGATATCATACATATACATAATTTTCATAAACTTGGATCATAAAACTTGCATAAACCGATATGAATGTATCTTAACATACTTGATTTGCCCTTACGAGCCATGACATAACATATCGTTTCATAATTTTCATATACTTAAGCACAGTAAAGCATTCTACTATCTTCTTGGTACTGATATCAGTCTCTAGACTTAACCCTCCTAGATATGAGGTCATAACATCGGCTAACCCACGAATAAAGGGTCCGGATAATCCAGAAACAACGGATTACCACCGTATAAGGTTCTTTTAGCGGTTACACCCCACCGCATCAGGGTCATGGGGATCCAAATCCAATTAGATTTCGAGTTTAACGTGCTTACAAAATAATACTTTCATAATTTCAACATAATACATATCGATTGGGAATTTTAAAACATACTATATGATTTTAGAAAACGAAACGACTATATTAACAAAAGCCCACTTACAATGCTTGGATGCGTGTTTGAGTAATCGACGGTACGAAACGAACGGATTCCTTCCTCCTAATATGAACCGTAATTGCACACCTTTACTGTGTGTGCACTGTGTGTGTTTTACGAAGGCTTAAAGCTTGCAACTTTCGAAGGCTTACGGATTGAAACAGATGCTGGAATTATCGAAGAATGGACCGATTATTTGCTTGCTATGATTCTAACACAAAACTCGAAAAGTTCGAAGGTTCTTTGGCTGGAATTCTCGACAGATTAAGTTGCTGGAAACTTGGCCAAAATCTTTCGGGTTTAGTTCGAAACTTGCTGGAACAAGGAAGTGATTTGGACCAATTTCCTGGCAGAATTTCGAAGACGTATGGACTGAGTTTTATCGAAACTGGTTGCTGGAAATTTCGATGGAATAAGGTGATGATTTTCGAAGTCTTGACAGCACCCAGATTCTCGAAACAGATGCTGGAAATTTTCGATGAAAGCCTCGGCTTTTGGTGCTGATTCTCGAAGGGATTTAGCTACTGGAATTTGCTGGTTTGATGTGGGTTCTCGGCTTTTGGAGGCTGAGAAGGAAGGTGGCTTGTGATGTAATTATTCTACCAAAGGTGGCTCTATTTATAGGCAAAAGTGGAGCCAAGTTGAGGTGTTTGAGTGGGACACTTAATCGAAAATATAGGAGAAGGTTAGTGCAGATTTGATGTGGTGAATCTGACTGTTTCGATCTTGCTAGTTGCATATAAGGAGGAGTCTTTGGAAGGATTGCATGGCTTAGAGTTTTCGGTTATTGGGGTGCAACATGATAAGGTAGAGAAGGAGTTGTTATGGCTTGGGATTCTCCGAACGAGACATGGGAGAAGAAGTGCACGCCTTCGATTTTGTAGGGATGAATCTGCGTCGAATTTGTGGTGTGAAGATCAGCTTTCCGATCGATCCAAAGCTGCTGGGATTTAATTCGGTTAAGGACTCCTTGATGTATTAAAACTCTTGGCTAGAGTTTAGGAATTTTGCAAGCTCTTCCAACAAGAATTTGTCATCCACTAGGACACTTAATTAAACCATCTTGATTTAATTTAGAGTTCTAATTCAAATATTAACACCTAATCGTTTATTTGATAATAAAAGAGTTTAACTTGCAACAATTACTCACTTGTTGGATAGCCTCAAATCTGGGTCTTTACATCCCCCCTCCTTATTGGAAATCTCGTCCTCGAAACTCGAGTCAACTTGATCTTAGAACAGGTAGGGATATTTCTCCCGCATTAATTCTTCCATTTCCCAAGTGGCTTCTCTCTCCGTATGGTTTGACCATTGGACCTTGACGTAAGGAATGGTCCTTCTTCTCAGAACTTGGTCCTTGGTATCCCGAATACGGATTGGGATTTCTTCATAAATCAATGACTCGTCCAAGTTCCCTTGAGTTACTAGGGGTTCTGCTTCAAGTACATGACTTGGGTCGGCAATGTACTTTCTTAGTTGTGATACATGGAAGACATTGTGAATTCTTGACAGACTTGGTGGTAGTGCTACTTTGTATGCTAGCGTTCCCACCCTTTCTAAAACCTCAAATGGTCCCACATATCTTGGATTCAACTTTCCCCTTTTGTCGAATCTAATTACTCCTTTCATTGGTGAAATCTTTACATAGACCTTTTCACCAATCTCAATATCCACTGGTCTCCTTTTCAAATCAGCCCAACTTTTCTGTCGGTCCTGGGCTGTCTTAAGCCTATCTCTGATGATTGCTATCTTGTCGGTAGTAGCTTGTACTAACTCTGGTCCTGTGATAGCTCTTTCTCCCACTTCATCCCAATACAAGGGTGATCGGCATTTGCGCCCATAGAGTGCTTCGTATGGCGCCATCCCAATGCTACTATGATAGCTGTTATTGTAAGCGAACTCGACTAGAGGTAATACTTCGCTCCAATTTGCAGTAAAATCCAATACACAAGCTCTTAGCATATCTTCGAGGGTTTGGATAGTCCTCTGTCTGGCCATCGGTTTACGAGTGATAGGCCGTGCTAAGAGTTACCTTACTTCCCATAGCTTGCTGAAAGCTTTTCCAGAAACGCGACACGAATCTGGGATCTCGGTCCGATAGTATGCTCACTGGGACACCATGCAATCTCACTATATTGTCCATATATAGTGTTGCCAACTTATCCAAGTTGTAGTTCATGCGGACTGGTAGGAAGTGTGCTGACTTGGTTAGTCTGTCAACAATTACCCATATTCCGTCATGGCTCTGCTTTGACTTTGGTAGTCCCACGACAAAATCCATGGATATGTGATCCCATTTCCATTCGGGGATTTCCAGAGGTTGAAGAAGTCCTCCGGGTATTTGATGTTCAGCTTTGACTTGTTGGACATACCAAGCATCGGGCAACAAATTCAGCTACATCCTTTTTCATTGCGTTCCACCAAAAACTTTCCTTCAGATCCTTGTACATCTTTGTACTCCCAGGGTGGACTGAAAACTTTGACTCGTGCGCTTCAGACATTACTTCTTGTCTTATGTTGTTCACATCTGGCACGCAAAATCGTCATTTCATCCACAGGATTCCATTGTTATCGATCTCAAAGTCAGTAATTTTCTTCTCCCCGACTTGTTCTTTTAGCTTGGTTAGGCTCGGATCTTGATCTTGGCTTAGCTTGATGGTCTCTCGAAGACAAGGTTGAGCTGAGACCGTAGCTAAGATTATTTTTCCTTTGCCTTTCCGGCTCAAAGCATCCGCTACTTTGTTTGCTTTGCCAGGGTGATAGTGAGATCGTAGTCTTTTAGAAGTTCGATCCATCGTCTCTGCCTCATGTTGAGTTCCTTTTGAGTGAACAAGTACTTGAGGCTTTGATGGTCTGTGAACACTTCACACTTGGCGCCATACAGATAGTGTCTCCAAATTTTTAAGGCGAACACCACCGCGGTTAATTCGAGGTCATGCGTAGGGTAGTTTTGCTCATGGGGCTTGAGCTGTCTTGAAGCATACGCAATTACTCTTCCTTCTTGCATGAGTACACATCCCAGTCCTTCCTTAGATGCATCACTATAAATAGTGAAACTCATGTCTTCAGTTGGTAATACCAGTACAGGTGCAGATGAGAGCTTTTCCTTTAAAGTCTCAAAGCTCTTCTCACATTCTTCACTCCATATGAACTTTGCGTTCTTTTGTGTGAGCCTGGTAAGAGGTACTGCTATTGACGAAAATCCTTCGACAAACTTCCGGTAGTAACCAGCTAATCCCAAGAAGCTTCGGATTTCAGTCACTGTCGTTGGTCTAGACCAATCTAAAACTGCCTCTACCTTTTTAGGGTCCACTGATACGCCTTCCTTTGATATTATGTGACCTAAGAAAGATACACTTTCTAGCCAAAATTCACATTTGTTAAACTTGACGTAGAGTTCTTTCTCTCTTAGTGTCTGGAGCGTAAGACGAAGGTGTCGTTCGTGTTCTTCATTGCTCGACGAGTAAATGGTATGTCGTCGATGAACACTACTACAAAGTTATCCAGGAATGGCTTGAATACACGATTCATTAAATCCATGAATACGGCTGGCGCGTTTGTTAAGCCAAATGGCATCACCGTGAACTCGTAATGCCCATACCGTGTTCTAAATGCGGTTTTCGGCACGTCTTCTGCTTTAATCTTTAGTTGGTGATAGCCTGTCCTTAAATCGAGCTTGGAAAACACTTTAGCGCCTTTGAGTTGATCGAACAGATCATCTATCCTTGGAAGAGGGTACTTGTTCTTGATTGTGATCTTATTCAGCTCTCTGTAGTCAATACACAATCTCATGCTCCCGTCTTTCTTCTTTACAAACAACACTGGAGCTCCCCATGGGGATACACTTGGTCTGATTTGTTTCTTGTCCAATAACTCCTACAGTTGTTCCTTAAGTTCCTTCAGTTCGGCTGGAGCCATTCGGTATGGTGCCTTAGAAATTGGTGTAGCGCCTGGCACCAAATTAATATCAAATTCCAATTCTCGATTTGGAACAGAACCGGGCAGCTATTCAGGAAAGACATCCGGAAATTCTTGTATAACGGGTATGTCTTCTATCCTGGGTTCATCTTCCTCTTTAACCTCGCTTATTGTAGCTAGGTAAACTTCTTCACCGTTCTTCACAGCTTTCCACGTTTGTGCTGCTGACAGAAGGAATTTTCGTTCCTTAGTTTTGCCGTGGTATACGATCTCTTTCTCGTCTGGAGTCCGTAGTTTAACATTCTTGTTACGGCAGTCTACTACTCCATGATGTTTGGATAGCCAATCCATTCCCAATATAACATCAAAATCCACCATTTTGAGTTGAATTAGCTCAGCCTTAAACTTGATTTCATTAATACTAAGATTACAATCTCGATGTATGCTATGTGCTATAAGGGTCTTATTGGCTGGTGTTGCTACGTTATATGGTTCACTAAGCAGTTCAGGCTTAAGGGCTATTTCTTAGTAAACCTCTTAGATATAAACGAGTGCGTGGCACCACAATCAAACAATGTATACGCAGGTAATCCGTTTAAATAAATGGTACCTGCCACAACGTCGTTTGCGTCCTCGGCCTCATCTCGCGTTATAGCAAACACTCTGGCGTTCGGCTTAGTCTCATTTGGTTTACTAGGAGGGCCGTTATTCCTTGCAGTCGTCCCCCTCATATCAGGTTCGGGACACTCAGCAATTCGGTGGCCTGTCTTCCCACATCGGAAACATGCACCTTTTCCTCTGAGACATTCTCCTAGATGGTTGAATCCACAGTTCGAACATTTAGGGTACCTCTATTGAGTTGGGCCTACTGTGGGTCCCCTTTGCTGGTTGCTGGACGGACTAGGCCTCTTGAAGTTTTGACTGCTAGAGGTATGCTGACTGGTGGAGGGTCGCTTGCGCTTAAATTCTTCCTCGCGACGCTTTATGTCTGCTTCAGCCCTGATGGCTGCTCCCATTAGATCTCCAAAATTTGCGGTTTCGAAAATCGCAAGGGCGGATTGGATACGACTGTTCAGTCCAATCCTGAAGCGATGCAGTTTAAGAGACTCGTCTGCCATTATGCTCGGTGCGTATGTTCCCAGCGAGTTGAACTTCGCGGTATAATCTACCACTGTCATGTCTGGAGTCTGTGTCAGGTTTTCAAACTCTCGCAGCTTCTGGTTCTGGACCGCAGTTGGAAAGTACTGCTTTAGAAAGGTACTTCGGAACCTTTGCCATGTGATTGGTCCCGCTTCTAGCATAAGTGGTGACACGTTTTCCCACCATTTTCCCGCTTGATCAACGAGAAATGACGTGGTGACTTCCACTTTAATGTTTTCAGGCACTTCAAGTAGTCTGTGGTGGTTTTCCACTTGCTTCAGCCAGTTCTGGGCCATCTCCGAGTCTGAGTTGCCATCAAAGGTTGGAACTCTGTTCTTCCGCAACGATTCATAGTGGTACTTTACACCTTGCGGATGTGCTGGCTGTGCTTGAGGTTGATTAACAGCAGGGTTATTCAAACCTTGAAGTGTTGTGGCCACAATGGTGGCTATTGCTGCCAAGTCCTCACGACTCAGTCCCACCCTCGGGGGTTGTGGCGGTGCAGGTGGAGGATTCTGATTTCCATTAGTTCTCTCCTCATTAGAGTTGGGAGGAACATCATAGTTTGGATTACGGTTGTTGCGGGTTGGACGTCCGGCCATTTCCTACAATAACACGAATCTAAAATCTTTGCGCGGAAATAAAACGATAGCGGAAAGATAAAGAAGACATGATAAACAAAAATGATACTTTTATTAATCACTGGAAAAATGTTTATCACAACTACTGGAAAGGAAAATGCTGAACATTGAAATAAAATGAAAACAAAACTCCTAAACAAAGCTTCTAAGAACTATGGATCTATCACTTCTCCATTTTCCAGTTCTTCTACGACAGCTTCCTGCATGGGTTCTCCCTCAGGGTCTTCGTCTGAATCTTCATCTGAATCGACAACATCCAGAAGATTTCTCATGTGATCATTGGCTTCCCTTAGATCACTGTTGACATTCAGGAGATGAGTGACTATACCCCAGTAACCATTGCTTCTTATAGACAGGCGATGATTCGTATTTTGAAGTGCGAGAACATGATCAACCATTTGATCAAGCTGCTGCCTTTGGACTACGCATTTTTCCTCTGCAGTCCTATGGAGTTCGTCTATTCTAGCTACTTCTTCCTTAGTTCCCTCAAGCTGCTCATTAGCTTGATGATGATAGTAGCTAATTCTATGGACATCGCCTCTCAGATGTTCCGCAACTTCTATCAGTTCAGCTTTAGCTTCCTTGAGCTTCTCAATTTCTTGCTCCATACTGAGAATCTGGACAGATTGCGCTCGGGTTGTCATCACCTAAACCCAAACACGGAATTAAATACTTGACAAATCATAAAATCAAGTATCAAAAGCAAGAATTCGAATTCTGGAAATTTTTTTTTTTTTTTTAAATTCGAAAATTAGGGTTCTAAAATTCGAAATAATAGGGGTTTCGAATTAATCCCTAATCGAAGCTTGAAATCTGAAATTGGCAGAGGGTTAACGATCGTCTTGCTTGGAGGATCTGTCGAAAATTTTAATTTCGAAAATACGCAGATAAGATCCGAAAATCGAAGGATTAATATATTTTGGGGGTTAGGGTTCTTGACTGGTACTGGTTCGATTTGAAATTTCCCGTCGTCCAGTGGTTGAGAGTGACGGTGTTCATGGGGCTTTTACTCCAGAGGTCAAGCTCGTCGTTCGTATATATCGGATTAATCGAACGGCGTTCAGCGGTGGCGGATCGGAAAAATAAGGACGTTAGGGTTTCAGAAATTTTGAACAAGAAATTGATCGGGCAAACGTAGTCCGATCGACCTGAAATTTATACAGTGTGATCGACTGGAAGGGGCGATCCCAATGGTATACACGTCGACGGCTATCGTGGCGGCAGGCGGCGGCGACGACTTGAAGCTAGGGTTTCGAATTTTCTTAATTTCGAATTTCCGAAAATAGAATTTAAAAATTTTTCGAAATATTTTTAACAAAAACAGAACCTAAAATTTTATTTTTAAAAGTCTAAAATTCGTATTCGCGTGATCAATCAGATTGGACTTCTGATTATCGTAATTATCGTGTATCGATATTTTTCCCCAACTGTATTTATTTCACCAGTTGGTCTATTTTAACCGGGATTTTCTCTTCTAGTATTTTTATCAACTAGAATTCTTTTCCCAGCGGGATTATGGAACCTGGCTAGCTCTGATACCACTAAAATGTCACGCCCCGAGATCGGGGTCAATAACACCGGCATTGATTTCCATAAACAACTTGAAATCAATAAGCCTCATAATATCATAACTACTGAAAAGCCAGTCTTTTTCCATAAAAATAAAAACCCATTGTCTTTACAATGAATAAAGAAATGCGGAATTAAAAACTTAACAACTGAATAATTAAAATTGTCTTAAAACTGGAAAACTTTAAAACATAAAAGATTTTGATCTACGCAGCGGACTTGATTTCACCAACCCCAAAATTGGTGCTCTTCTTCTTGCTCTAATTCTTCTTCGGCTTTATCTGGGGATGTAGAGTAAGGGTTGAGTGCTTTGGAAAACACTCAGCAAGTGGGGGACAATCGATATCATACATATACATAATTTTCATAAACTTGGATCATAAAACTTGCATAAACCGATATGAATGTATCTTAACATACTTGATTTGCCCTTACGAGCCATGACATAACATATCGTTTCATAATTTTCATATACTTAAGCACAGTAAAGCATTCTATTATCTTCTTGGTACTGATATCAGTCTCTAGACTTAACCCTCCTAGAGATGAGGTCATAACATCGGCTAACCCACGAATAAAGGGTCCGGATAATCCAGAAACAACGGATTACCACCGTATAAGGTTCTTTTAGCGGTTACACCCCACCGCATCAGGGTCATGGGGATCCAAATCCAATTAGATTTCGAGTTTAACGTGCTTACAAAATAATACTTTCATAATTTCAACATAATACATATCGATTGGGAATTTTAAAACATACTATATGATTTTAGAAAACGAAACGACTATATATAACAAAAGCCCACTTACAATGCTTGGATGCGTGTTTGAGTAATCGACGGTACGAAACGAACGGATTCCTTCCTCCTAATATGAACCGTAATTGCAGACCTTTACTGTGTGTGCACTGTGTGTGTTTTACGAAGGCTTAAAGCTTGCAACTTTCGAAGCTTACGGATTGAAACAGATGCTGGAATTATCGAAGAATGGACCGATTATTTGCTTGCTATGATTCTAACACAAAACTCGAAAAGTTCGAAGGTTCTTTGGCTGGAATTCTCGACAGATTAAGTTGCTGGAAACTTGGCCAAAATCTTTCGGTTTAAGTTCGAAACTTGCTGGAACAAGGAAGAGATTTGGACCAATTTCCTGGCAGAATTTCGAAGACGTATGGACTGAGTTTTATTGAAACTGGTTGCTGGAAATTTCGATGGAATAAGGTGATGATTTTCGAAGTCTTGACAGCACCCAGATTCTCGAAACAGATGCTGGAAATTTTCGATGAAAGTGACCGCTTTTATTTTTAAACAATTATTTTTCAGTGTATGGGTTGAAGCGATTCTACCGCAAGTGCACGGTGTCAAGTTTTAGTATAGTGAAAATTAAGTAAAGGTTGTCGAATCCACAGGGACTAACGTATAAGTACCAAATAAGATCAATCAAATTATATTTAGCCTACGATTAAAGGAGTTTGATAAACTAACACTAAATTAAACTAAAGAACAAAATTAAACGAGAAACAATGACAAGAATGGTTCCGGAAATGCAAAGGTAAGTGACTCGAGAAAATTACCAAGTTCGTCGTTCAATTATGTTATCTCTAATGATTCAATGGAATTCTCACTTTATTAACTAATTGATTTTAAAGGTGAAAGGTTTTTATGATTATTCGATACACTCTCTCGAGCTGTAACGAAACTAACAATAAATTAGAACAAGTCACTCTCGTGCACCTATTTACTAATTCAAAGTTGCTTAAATTATCAAAACCTATTAACTCTAAATCTTTCGATTTCAAGTTCTCACGTATGCGATATCATCTCTCGATCTCAATCGTAACATACATCATAAATTAATGGAGGGTGTTACAGCGTTATCTCTCGATCTCGGCTGTAACCCTCAAATTCAATCAAAGCTAGCTAGACTCTGATCTACACATGCAATTAATTTAGGAACAATAAATATCAATGCGCGCAAATATCAATGAATCAATAATATCAAACACAACGAACTAAAACTTCAATAATATAAACCAATTTTAATTCAAATCAATAACAGATGAGTTTTCTTGTCTCTCGACCTTAAAAACAACAAATGAAAATTGAAAATCAAATAAATTAAGTTCAGAAATACGATAAACGATGGATGAATCCGTGCGTTGCACCGTGATTTCTTCTCTTGTTCCTTCCTTGCACTCCGGAACGGATAGGCTCGACTTTGGACGAAGAACGGAGATTGGATCTCCTTCTTCCGGCGTTGGGCGGCGGCTAGGGCGGCTGCTCTTGACCTAAAAAGTCTGATATTTTCTCTCAAAATTCGTCCTCAATTCTGTGGAAGAGAGTCCCCTTAAAAAGCCCTCCAAAAATCTCGATAAAATAGGAAAATAAAATCTTCAGATCTCGCGTCTCGATCGATCGAGAATTTCACCGATCGATCGGTACACTGTTCACGCCAGCTTTTGGAACTTACTGCCTCGCTCGATCGATCGGGAATTTCCACCGATCGATCGAGATTTCTCAAAAATTGTTGCTGAAGTTACTGCCCTCGCTCGATCGATCGATATTTCTACCGATCGATCGAGCCTTCGAAAATTCTGAGTCTTGCTACTGGCTGGCTCGATCGATCGAGAATAACTCTCGATCGATCGAGATCTGAAGAAACCATCTTCTACATTTTCATCATCTTTTATGCCTCGATTTCGCCCGTTATCTTCTCATTAGCTCATTTCTTCCACTTCTGATCTAATTTCCTGAAACAAATGAATAAACACCAAAAAGCATAATATCATCCAGGAAAAAGTACAGAAAATGGGAAGAAATCACAGTTAAAAACACTCAAAATCTAAGCCTATCAACTCCCCCAAACTTAGACTTGATCGTCCTCGAGCAAGCAATAAACTCAAAAAGAAAGTTAAACTCGATACTAAGAATGAATTTCTTTGCAACATATGTAACAGCTCAGAAATCCTACTTACACATCAATAGGATTCAATCAACATTTAACCAGAAGCATTTTCTCCTAAGTTAAACAATGCATCGAAACATCGGAACGTGCGTGTGTGCTATTGTCAAACATGAGTTACATATATATCTTTAACATCAACATGTGCCATATTAACTCCTAGTCAAGATTACTTTGAATTACTCTACAAGTTTACTATCCATCACTTCTCCACTAATGTAATTGTTCCCTAGACTTGGATCAAAAGGTCTTGAAAGCTTATACGTTAGGCCTTTTGGTGTCGGCTTCAAAGGAAAGGTAGGATGAATTCAAAGAAGAGAGTATAACAAAATCAGTTCAACTATTTTTGAGCTTCTCTTCAGCTTTTTTTTTTTTTTTTTTTTTCTAGCCTTGGCCACTTTGGGTCTTATTTTGAATTTTTCTTCTCAAGGCTTTTCTCTACATCTTTTCTTTTTCTTTGCTCATTCTTTTGTTCCTTTTGAACTCATTTGCATATACAATTCTGTGCAATGAATGAGATTCATTATACTCTCCTAGGGGTAGGTAAAAATTTTCTTTTAGGCTCAAACCAAGGTCGGTATAATGAGTTGCCAAGAATGTCGAATGGGGGTCTAATCATATGCAATGCATATACCATTCTTTTTTCAATAAGGCTCAAAAGGGGACACTAAGGAATAATATATAACAGGTAGGCTTGAAAGGCTCAAACGGTCCAAAGATCGCCTAAATCATCTCCAAGTCTAGTTCCTAATTATAAATTTCGCCTCAAAGTGCTTTCAACTAAACTGTAAAGTTCTCTAAGATACTCAAGACTCATCATAGTTAACACAAGTTTTCAATTTAATCAATACATACTTCACTCAATCATGACTCAATAAGTGCTCAAATTATTCCTCAGTTTTGACATATAGTTAACAAAGGATATATACAAACAAGTTAAACATTTTCATGGCTCCTATCTAGATGAGGATTAATTTCATCATGTATTACTATTGCAAGTCCAATTCATCAATTCTCAAGAATAACTCAATCCATAAAAAAAAATTTTGTTGGTAATGCTCAAGGACGAATTAGTCTCAACATCATGCAGTCATGCAAGGTATGGGAATAAAACAAGTAGCAGTACGTGCAAAAACAAGATTATATACAAATACTCAAAAACCCCCCCAAACTTAGCATGTGAATTGCCCTCAATGAACAAGAAAAATAAATGCCAAGGCAAAGACACATACCATGATGACGATCGTCACTGATCGTCATCCTCATCATGCTCCGGAGGGGGGACTGGGTAGTGGTGCTCCTCGCCCTGATATGGCGGAAATGGTGGGTACTCGGAAGGTGGAGGTGCATGTGGCTGGTAAGGTGCAAAGTGTGGCTCCGGCGGGAACTGGAAACCTGGGAAGCCCTGGGCCATGGCAGTGTTCCATGCACTCTGATAGTGCATGAACTCCATCTGACGCTGAGCTACCTGTTCATGGTCCATCTGCAATGCTCTCTGCATGCTATGAATGTCCCGCTGCATGCTGTGAATGCTCTGCTGCTCCAGGCGAATGTTTTGGAGATCCCTATGAAGAGAATCCAAAGTAACTCGTGTATGCTCTGCAGCAGAGGATGATGCTCCAGCTTGTGTATTGTCCGAAGGTCTGCGTCGGTTCGTAGGATCGGCTACAATGATTGGTGTCTTCGGCGGGAGTAGCTCCTCGTCTTCCCCCCATGTCACTCCGTTCCTCTGACATAAAGCAGTGATTGTGGATGGAAACGGTAGTGCGGAGGTCGGTGGGCTACTTCCAATTTCAGCAATGTGATCGGCAATGATCTCACCGAAGTCCACTTCCTTCCCTGAGAGGATGGCATAAACCAGGACCGCTCTATCTTTTGTCACCTCAGAAGTGTGGGTCGATGGCATGACCCGTGAGGCGACAAATGAAAACCATGCTTGGGCCTCTGGCTTCAAATTCTTCTTTAGAACCAACTGTGGCTCTGCTTTATCATTCCTCTGCCAATCCACTCCCGGCTTGCCAATGACTGTCAATACCTCATCGTAGTCAATCCTGCTACTCTTAAAAGATTGGTATGCACAGTTGTGAATGAATGGCATCCGGTGGATATTATTGATTGTGGCTCGATCCGCCAACACATCTTTCCCTCGAACATAAACACTTACTCGGTGCCCTGGTTGAACTGCTCGAAGATTTGTATAGAACTCCCTTACCAGTGGCACCACAGCGTCAATCGGTGTTTGAATGAATTGGAACCACCCTTTTCGGCGTGCTGTCCTAATGACAGGACACTCCAATTTATCTAAGCTCATTCCCCTTTCACGGCTCAGGGGTTTCTTATGGTAGATGGGGTATAACTCAGCAATCTTGGCATTTAGAAATTTCTGTTCATCATAAACTGGCTCAGAAACAGTGGCCTCTGCCTGCTTTTGCTTCTGGGAAGCTTCTGCCTGCTTTGACCTCTTTCTGGACGACATTTCTTTGCCAACAGATTCTCAAATACTTCAATTCAATTCAATTAACACCCCACAACACTGTAATCTGACACCTTTCAATACCACACAACTTCCTCCTAATTGAAATTCTTTTCCAATCCCCTTCTAATAAAATTCACGAAAAAAAAACACCAAAAGCTCAAATCTAGGATGATTGGAAACCAATTACCTCGTAAAAACTTGATCTTGGACAAATGTGGCCCTCGGCTTGGAATTCCCTTCTTTATGCGCTTCTACCCAATTTCCTTTCAAATCTTCAAATCTGCAATGTAAATCTCATTAGAATGAATGTTACTTCTTAGAATTGAAGTAAATCGAAATTTGATGAACAAAATTTGAGATTTGATGAAAGGATTTTAAAAAAATTGGCTAGGGTTTTGTTTTGGAGAGGAGAAGAATGAATTATGGCTGCTGCGTCTGCCTCTTTTTTTTTCAAAAAATCCGCTCGCTCGATCGATCGGAAAAATTCTCGATCGATCGAGCGAGGCAGTACTTCACAAGATTTTTTAAAAAACGGGCGATCGATCGAGATTTTGTCTCGATCGATCGCCAACTCCAGAACTTAGGATTTTCATTTCTCTCTTAACACTTTCTCTCGGGTTGCCTCGCCTAGCTCGTTGTTGCTCTTACTTTCACACCTGCATTAAAAACACACGAATTCAATCCCAGATAAACTCAAAACAAACACACTAACAAAAACACACCAAAACAAGAAATCAAAAACAAGACTCAAGGAAAGAAAGAAAAACGGAAGTTCTTAATTTATAGTCCCAAGCTGGACTGTCACCTCCTCGCCTTCTCAATTTGATGGCTCCTTCGGATTCTTTACAGAATCACTCGGGAGCGTACCTTGCGTCCTCCCAGATATCAACGTGGCCAATTGCCCTATCTGCACCTCCAAATTTTTGATTGATGCATCTTGATTCTGCATCCTCACCTCTGTTGATGAAATCAGCTTCGCCATCAATTCCTCCATACTCGGCTTTTGTGTGAACCCGGCCTGCGGTTGAGGGTTCAACACATTTTCTTGATTCGACCACCTCAAATTCGGGTGGTTCCTCCATGGTTGGTTGTAATTCGAGTAGGAATTATTGTGTGGCCTGTTACCTACAAAATTAACAGCTTCAACGGATTGGTTAAATTGATTACCTGCCTGGCACTCTATGCTAGGATGACCGCCTCCACACAGCTCACAGAAAATAGTTTGGGCCTGCATTGCTGCTGCTCCCATGCTGTCTATCTTCCGGTTCATGGCTTCTAATTGAGCCGAAAGAGCAGTGATTTCGTCCACTTGATGGACTCCCATTGGTTTCTGTGGTGTGCTCCTCTCAGATTGCCACTGGTAGCTGTTGCACGCCATTTCCTCCAACAAGCTATATGCTTCTTCCGGCGTCTTTCTCATTATGGATCCCCCAGATGCTGCATCAATCATTGAACGGTTAGCAGAAAATAAACCGTTATAGAACGTTTGTACCTGTAGCCATATGGGTAGACCATGGTGTGGGCATCTCCTCAACAACTCCTTAAACCGATCCCACGCTTCGTATAAAGTTTCGGGGTCAAACTGACCAAAAGTCGTGATATCGTTCCGCATCTTCGCCGTCTTGGAAGGGGGAAAGTACTTTGACAAAAACGCCTTTGTCATCCCCTCCCATGTTGTTATTGAACCTGCAGGAAGTGAATTTAACCATGCTTTAGCCTTATCTCGTAATGAAAAAGGAAAGAGCCTTAACCTGATGGCATCGTCAGAGACGCCATTGTGTTTGAATGTATCACAAATCTCCAAAAAGTTGGAGATGTGATTGTTCGGATCATCTGTGGCTGCTCCCCCGAACATCACCGAGTGCTGAATCATTTGTATGATTGCCGGCTTGATCTCAAAATTGTTTGCTTGGATCGTCGGCCTTGTGATACTCGACAACGATCCATGAAATGCAGGTTGTGCAAAGTCCATCATCGATCTAGGGTGCTGTGCTTCGTTATTGTCAGCCATTTCTCGAGCTTCTCGTAATCTTCTTAGTAACGTTCTCTCTATCTCTGGATCAAACGGCTCGAGAAAGGGTTCCTCTCTTCTATGCATGCACTAAAGAACTGATTCCTGTTCAAAATAGACAAAAGGAGACAACAAAAATACACAAAGAAAAATATTAACAAAGATCAACAAAAGAAAACAAAGAAAACAAAAACAAAAATGCAATAATAAAAGAATTGGCTAAATTACAATTAACTAATCTCGTATGATATTATACAGATTAGTCCCCGGCAACGGCGCCAAAAACTTGACCGCTTTTATTTTTAAACAATGTATGGGTTGAAGCGATTCTACCGCAAGTGCACGGTGTCAAGTTTTAGTATAGTGAAAATTAAGTAAAGGTTGTCGAATCCACAGGGACTAACGTATAAGTACCAAATAAGATCAATCAAATTATATTTAGCCTACGATTACAGGAGTTTTATAAACTAACACTAAATTAAACTAAAGAACAAAATTAAACGAGAAACAATGACAAGAATGGTTCCGGAAATGCAAAGGTAAGTGACTCGAGAAAATTACCAAGTTCGTCGTTCAATTATGTTATCTCTAATGATTCAATGGAATTCTCACTTTATTAACTAATTGATTATAAAGGTGAAAGGTTTTTATGATTATTCGATACACTCTCTCGAGCTGTAACGAAACTAACAATAAATTAGAACAAGTCACTCTCGTGCACCTATTTACTAATTCAAAGTTGCTTAAATTATCAAAACCTATTAACTCTAAATCTTTCGATTTCAAGTTCTCACGTATGCGATATCATCTCTCGATCTCAATCGTAACATACATCATAAATTAATGGAGCGTGTTACATCGTTATCTCTCGATCTCGGCTGTAACCCTCAAATTCAATCAAAGCTAGCTAGACTCTGATCTACACATGCAATTAATTTAGGAACAATAAATATCAATGCGCGCAAATATCAATGAATCAATAATATCAAACACAACGAACTAAAACTTCAATAATATAAACCAATTTTAATTCAAATCAATAACAGATGAGTTTTCTTGTCTCTCGACCTTAAAAACAACAAATGAAAATTGAAAATCAAATAAATTAAGTTCAGAAATACGATAAACGATGGATGAATCCGTGCGTTGCACCGTGATTTCTTCTCTTGTTCCTTCCTTGCACTCCGGAACGGATAGGCTCGACTTTGGACGAAGAACGGAGATTGGATCTCCTTCTTCCGGCGTTGGGCGGCGGCTAGGGCGGCTGCTCTTGACCTAAAAAGTCTGATATTTTCTCTCAAAATTCGTCCTCAATTCTGTGGAAGAGAGTCCCCTTAAAAAGCCCTCCAAAAATCTCGATAAAATAGGAAAATAAAATCTTCAGATCTCGCGTCTCGATCGATCGAGAATTTCACCGATCGATCGGTACACTGTTCACGCCAGCTTTTGGAACTTACTGCCTCGCTCGATCGATCGGGAATTTCCACCGATCGATCGAGATTTCTCAAAAATTGTTGCTGAAGTTACTGCCTCGCTCGATCGATCGATATTTCTACCGATCGATCGAGCCTTCGAAAATTCTGAGTCTTGCTACTGGCTGGCTCGATCGATCGAGAATAACTCTCGATCGATCGAGATCTGAAGAAACCATCTTCTACATTTTCATCATCTTTTATGCCTCGATTTCGCCCGTTATCTTCTCATTAGCTCATTTCTTCCACTTCTGATCTAATTTCCTGAAACAAATGAATAAACACCAAAAAGCATAATATCATCCAGGAAAAAGTACAGAAAATGGGAAGAAATCACAGTTAAAAACACTCAAAATCTAAGCCTATCAGAAAGCCTCGGCTTTTGGTGCTGATTCTCGAAGGGATTTAGCTACTGGAATTTGCTGGTTTGATGTGGGTTCTCGGCTTTTGGAGGCTGAGAAGGAAGGTGGCTTGTGATGTAATTATTCTACCAAAGGTGGCTCTATTTATAGGCAAAAGTGGAGCCAAGTTGAGGTGTTTGAGTGGGACACTTAATCGAAAATATAGGAGAAGGTTAGTGCAGATTTGATGTGGTGAATCTGACTGTTTCGATCTTGCTAGTTGCATATAAGGAGGAGTCTTTGGAATGATTGTATGGCTTAGAGTTTTCGGTTATTGGGGTGCAACATGATAAGGTAGAGAAGGAGTTGTTATGGCTTGGGATTCTCCGAACGAGACATGGGAGAAGAAGTGCACGCCTTCGATTTTGTAGGGATGAATCTGCGTCGATTTGTGGTGTGAAGATCAGCTTTCCGATCGATCCAAAGCTGCTGGGATTTAATTCGGTTAAGGACTCCTTGATGTATTAAAACTCTTGACTAGAGTTTAGGAATTTTGCAAGCTCTTCCAACAAGAATTTGTCATCCACTAGGACACTTAATTAAACCATCTTGATTTAATTTAGAGTTCTAATTCAAATATTAACACCTAATCGTTTATTTGATAATAAAAGAGTTTAACTTGCAACAATTACTCACTTGTTGGATAGCCTCAAATCTGGGTCTTTACATCCCCCCTCCTTATTGGAAATCTCGTCCTCGAAACTCGAGTCAACTTGATCTTAGAACAGGTAGGGATATTTCTCCCGCATTAATTCTTCCATTTCCCAAGTGGCTTCTCTCTCCGTATGGTTTGACCATTGGACCTTGACGTAAGGAATGGTCCTTCTTCTCAGAACTTGGTCCTTGGTATCCCGAATACGGATTGGGATTTCTTCATAAATCAATGACTCGTCCAAGTTCCCTTGAGTTACTAGGGGTTCTGCTTCAAGTACATGACTTGGGTCGGCAATGTACTTTCTTAGTTGTGATACATGGAAGACATTGTGAATTCTTGACAGACTTGGTGGTAGTGCTACTTTGTATGCTAGCGTTCCCACCCTTTCTAAAACCTCAAATGGTCCCACATATCTTGGATTCAACTTTCCCCTTTTGTCGAATCTAATTACTCCTTTCATTGGTGAAATCTTTACATAGACCTTTTCACCAATCTCAATATCCACTGGTCTCCTTTTCAAATCAGCCCAACTTTTCTGTCGGTCCTGGGCTGTCTTAAGCCTATCTCTGATGATTGCTATCTTGTCGGTAGTAGCTTGTACTAACTCTGGTCCTGTGATAGCTCTTTCTCCCACTTCATCCCAATACAAGGGTGATCGGCATTTGCGCCCATAGAGTGCTTCGTATGGCGCCATCCCAATGCTACTATGATAGCTGTTATTGTAAGCGAACTCGACTAGAGGTAATACTTCGCTCCAATTTGCAGTAAAATCCAATACACAAGCTCTTAGCATATCTTCGAGGGTTTGGATAGTCCTCTCTGTCTGGCCATCGGTTTACGAGTGATAGGCCGTGCTAAGAGTTACCTTACTTCCCATAGCTTGCTGAAAGCTTTTCCAGAAACGCGACACGAATCTGGGATCTCGGTCCGATAGTATGCTCACTGGGACACCATGCAATCTCACTATATTGTCCATATATAGTGTTGCCAACTTATCCAAGTTGTAGTTCATGCGGACTGGTAGGAAGTGTGCTGACTTGGTTAGTCTGTCAACAATTACCCATATTCCGTCATGGCTCTGCTTTGACTTTGGTAGTCCCACGACAAAATCCATGGATATGTGATCCCATTTCCATTCGGGGATTTCCAGAGGTTGAAGAAGTCCTCCGGGTATTTGATGTTCAGCTTTGACTTGTTGGACATACCAAGCATCGGGCAACAAATTCAGCTACATCCTTTTTCATTGCGTTCCACCAAAAACTTTCCTTCAGATCATTGTACATCTTTGTACTCCCAGGGTGGACTGAAAACTTTGACTCGTGCGCTTCAGACATTACTTCTTGTCTTATGTTGTTCACATCTGGCACGCAAAATCGTCCTTTCATCCACAGGATTCCATTGTTATCGATCTCAAAGTCAGTAATTTTCTTCTCCCCGACTTGTTCTTTTAGCTTGGTTTGGCTCGGATCTTGATCTTGGCTTAGCTTGATGGTCTCTCGAAGACAAGGTTGAGCTGAGACCGTAGCTAAGATTATTTTTCCTTTGCCTTTCCGGCTCAAAGCATCCGCTACTTTGTTTGCTTTGCCGGGGTGATAGTGAGATCGTAGTCTTTTAGAAGTTCGATCCATCGTCTCTGCCTCATGTTGAGTTCCTTTTGAGTGAGTACTTGAGGCTTTGATGGTCTGTGAACACTTCACACTTGGCGCCATACAGATAGTGTCTCCAAATTTTTAAGGCGAACACCACCGCGGTTAATTCGAGGTCATGCGTAGGGTAGTTTTGCTCATGGGGCTTGAGCTGTCTTGAAGCATACGCAATTACTCTTCCTTCTTGCATGAGTACACATCCCAGTCCTTCCTTAGATGCATCACTATAAATAGTGAAACTCATGTCTTCAGTTGGTAATACCAGTACAGGTGCAGATGAGAGCTTTTCCTTTAAAGTCTCAAAGCTCTTCTCACATTCTTCACTCCATATGAACTTTGCGTTCTTTTGTGTGAGCCTGGTAAGAGGTACTGCTATTGACGAAAATCCTTCGACAAACTTCCGGTAGTAACCAGCTAATCCCAAGAAGCTTCGGATTTCAGTCACTGTCGTTGGTCTAGACCAATCTAAAACTGCCTCTACCTTTTTAGGGTCCACTGATACGCCTTCCTTTGATATTATGTGACCTAAGAAAGATACACTTTCTAGCCAAAATTCACATTTGTTAAACTTGGCGTAGAGTTCTTTCTCTCTTAGTGTCTGGAGCGTAAGACGAAGGTGTCGTTCGTGTTCTTCATTGCTCGACGAGTAAATGAGTATGTCGTCGATGAACACTACTACAAAGTTATCCAGGAATGGCTTGAATACACGATTCATTAAATCCATGAATACGGCTGGCGCGTTTGTTAAGCCAAATAGCATCACCGTGAACTCGTAATGCCCATACCGTGTTCTAAATGCGGTTTTCGGCACGTCTTCTGCTTTAATCTTTAGTTGGTGATAGCCTGTCCTTAAATCGAGCTTGGAAAACACTTTAGCGCCTTTGAGTTGATCGAACAGATCATCTATCCTTGGAAGAGGGTACTTGTTCTTGATTGTGATCTTATTCAGCTCTCTGTAGTCGATACACAATCTCATAATTTCCTCTACCTCTCCTGTTGTAGTTTCGACAAATTGCAGCAGTAAGGCTTCAATGAAACCATCCCATGTGAGATCGGTAATGCGTAGAGTGAGCTCATAAATCAAAAAATCATCCTCAACCTCCATGCTCATGAAAGCGAGCTGGAGTCGGTCCTCGAACGATGTACAATTGGTGGCAAAATACCCATCCGTTTCCCTAATCTTGGGATTAATTCCACCAACCTTGGCATTGTCCCAGCCATACAACGTTATAGCCATCCTTAGTGTCGATTGGCCAATTGTTATGAACAAAGAAACCTCGCACACAGTAGAATAAGATTCAGAGACACAACACGCTGAACTACTAATAGTCTATTAAATTCAAGCTGGAATGAAAAGGAAAATATAGGAAATGCAATGCTATCACACTGCCCAATCTTAACTCTAGAGAGAAATCTCTCTTGCCCAAGCCAAGACTTGCAAAATACTCAACTAATATTTTGGTATCCTTTCCTCCCCCGAAATACCCGACCCGATCTCAGCCTTACATGCATATGATAGTAATGGGCTTCGCATGGGCCTCGTAATGCCACATTGTCAACACCAGCAGATGGTGTGGCCTCAAATTGGTGGGAGTACCAAATTATTGAGAAATAAACCCGATGGAGAAGTTAAATCCAAAATATTAGTCTTTTTTAACTAATATTATTTACTGTTTATTCTAAACTTAATTATTCATTAAATCAATTGTTTTGATTACTAATTAAATATAGAATCAAATTTTCATGATTATACCATCACAAGTCATGTTCAAACACATATTCGACACGACTTGATTATGCTCCTCCGTCCATCTTCGTAGTTGCTTTACGCCTTGTTTCCCGACTCCAATACTTGTTTAGTATATTTGGTTCACAAGAATTTAGAGATATGCTGATATATAGAAACTGTTGGGTTTCCTTACCCCGGCGTCAGATCCGAACGCAGAGAAAATAATACAATAAACAGATCTGACCCGGAGACGGACGATCGCGCCAGATTCATGTATTAGCATGCAAGAATATCAAAACATAATGCACGAAAAGGGAATTATCGATAACAGCGAAATCAATCTGATGACGGTGTTCCTCGAGTCCAACCAACTTGACCAGATCTATAAGCACAGCACCAGTGCTAGTGTGATGACGGCTTTTCTATGAGAATAAGTGTATTGAATGAAATAAGTTAACCCTATAGTGAACCTTATATTTATAGTGTTTATGAGACAGCTAATTGGGCTAGGGCTCATAAAGTCCATCGGGCCAACGTTTGGCTTGCTGGGTATTTTATGCTAACAGAAACAATCTCTTTTGTTATTATATTTCACAAGTTTGGAGCAATTTCAATCTTCTGCCCCATTTTGCATTCCATACATTCATTCTCTTTATGTAAATATGTCCAGTTTATCAAAAGATTTCAAATAAATAAAATCTATAAACAAAAATTAATCGTATACCCGACATCAACATAATAGACAGAATAAGGGATGGAGTAGGAAATGAAGCAAACGATTTCACACGAGATTAGAGGGCTTGATTCTATCGTCCACACGTAATTGAAGAATACCAATTTACGTTGTGAATTTCTAAATACATATCCAAATATTGGGGCTAATGGCAAAAGGAAGATTTGAAGATTTTTATATGGTAATATTCAGTATGGACCACATATTTGGCCTTTTTTTTAGAATTATCAATGTTCAATAGTAAATGTATAGACTCGATTTTTTTAGCTAATTCCTAGCCTTCTTTTATATCATGCATGTCTTTCGTTGAATTTATATTTTTTTATTTACTTGCTAAGCTGAAATATTATCTTTAATGTGAATTAATGTTGTTCAGTGCACCGAGATTTGAACTTGGGTACAAGATTTGAAGTCCAATGTCCTAAGTACTTGAACAAGAAAACCTTATTTGTCAAACCGCCAATAACAAAATGTATAATAAGTTAATAACAAATATTTTGGACCCTTGTTCCCACCGCCGCTAGGCCATTTGTCCGTGTTTATTAAATTGCTAGTAACAGAATACCCATGGCCTGGACTCCCCTAGCCTCGAGGATTTGGGTGAGCCAAGTCAATTTCCTTCTAAGCATGCCAAACTACCGAGCATGTCTAGCTCCGAGCTTGTCAAACTACTGAGTATGCCTAGCTCCGAGAATGCCTAGGTTCAAGCATGCCTAGCTCCAACAATGCCTAGCTCTGAGCAATCGTAGCTCCGAGCATGCCTAGCTCCGAGCATGCCTAGCTCCGAACACGCCTAGCTCCGAGTATGCCAAACTACCGAGTACGTCTAGCTCCGAGCATGCCAATTATGTCTAGCAATATCAAGGACTTCATCAATGCATCAAGATGCATGGGTAAACAGATGAAGAAGTGTCATATATATTAATATTCAAACAAAGATTTGTCATAATAAGATTACAAGTACAATCAATCAACTATTGATTTACTTAATCATGTATGATAACAATATCTTTCACTTTCCCAAAGCCAACTACTCATGTGTCTCAAGCCAACTTCCCAAGATGTCTGACAGGCACCAACCGTTGTAAAGGCTTTGTCAGTGGATTCACTATATTTTTTCGTTGAAGCGATTCTCTCGATAATAATGTCGTGTCTACCATCTCTCTCATTACATGGTATTTTCTCAATATGAGATCTTGGATATTCATAACAGCAATTGTTGTCACAGTACCAAAGACTGTGTCAACTGCACTAGAAATTACACCCAACTCTTGGATGAAATTTCATATCCAAACTGCCTATTTGCTGCATCGTATGCTGTAATGTATTAAGCTTCAGTGGTGGAATCCAATGTGGTGTATTGCTTGGAACGTTTCCAAGAGACATCACCATCATTGAGCTTAAATACAAATCCGAACATCGATATGGAATCATCTACATCCGATTGAAAAACCAGTATCAACTTAGCCTTCAACTTTTATTTCTCCACTTACAGATCCAAAAACCATGAACATATCATAAGTTCTTCATAAGAACTTGAAGATTATTTTCACAGTTTTCCAGTGACCTTCACCGTGATCTGTCTGATGTCTGCCCATTACTCTAAGAACATACATCAGGCCAAGTACATACCATAGCATACAATATGCTATTAAAAGTCGAAATATAAGGTACCAATGTCATCTTCTCTATCCTCATCAATCTTAAGACTCATTGACTCGAGAGATGAATACTATGACATATTATGAAGTAACTCATTTTTTGACTATTCTGTGCTAAACCCTTTTAGCACAGTGTTTATGTACGTAGATTGAGAGATCTTAAGCATCCTTTAGATCTGTCCCTATAGATCCTTATGCTAAGCACATATGACGCTTCTCCCAATCTTACATGGAGAAATTAGTAGATAATCATGCTTTAATTGATTAATCCAATACCATTTACAATGAGCATGATATAATCGACTTAAAACATCACAAATGTAACCATGCTCCCACTAACCCTTTTGCATACACATGTCACTTCCGGATTTTTAACAAAACCAAACACTTTGATGATGTTATCAAAACGGAAAAAGTTCAGGATATCTTCTTATGCCCATAAATGGACCTCTGGAGTTTGCAAACCTTTTGTAAGGACCCTAATCCTTAAGTGCGGAATCAAGGCATAATAGAGCTAAAGTAAATCAATCAGAGCATAAAGAACATGTTGAGTCTATGAGCTTAAGCATTACATGCCAAAAATAAGGACCACTAAAAGGATTAATTACATTCCAATCAATGAATGTTCATCTATAGTTTTATACTACTCCTAGAGTAGATACTATCCAAAATAATCCTGTCCTTTAATCCTCAAAAGAATGCTTCACAAGCTCACCACCTCAACCCGTTCAAGCTTGCTATCATGCCAAAAAGGTACCTACAAGGACAACCCCCAAACATGAGCAATAATAATCATTCATATTCAACACAATATGAAGATAAAGCGTAAATGCATAATCAATATAAAACACTTCCTGTTTTCCATGCATTTCAAACGCTTCCCGTTTGGTTGTCCCTGTACCACAACTCATGAGTATAATCAACAGATTATTTTTAATGGCCAAAACATGTCATGACATCATATACCATCTCAACTGTACCACATATTGGTCACCATTCCCTAGTCTGTCCATCACAGTGTATTTTAATGCCCCTCGCTTATATTCATATGGGCGGCATAGGATAACCTCGCTACAATGGACATGCGGTACTCCCACCCCTCGCTTCACAGAGAGCGGCAAATACCCTTTCTCGCCCCATATGACAACCACACTCAAATGTGACATGCGGCGCTCCCACCCCTCGCTTCACATTTAGCGGAACCAATACAAAAAGCGGCAAGCATTAAAATCATCAAAGGATGACCACGACTCATGGGATGTGCATCCAATAACCATATTATGCATCTATCATCAATATGCATCAATTACCATGTATATGCATCCACAATGCAATACCACATATGGCATAAATCAACATGTATATGCATCCACAATGCAATACCACATATATACCCGCATCCACAATGCATAATCAATGAGTATATAAAATACATGTTACCGTTGGGTGCCCGTACGTCCACTACGTACCTTTCCAAAATGTGGAATGTGGTTGGACCTCAATTCCTTGGCTGCGTTGCCACCTGGGTTGGTTCTACATATTCACAAATACCAATATTAGAACCCAATAATAGTCCAATACCAAAAATCCCACAAAAATAACCAAAAACATCATTTTTGGCATCTCGCGATCGATCGCCATCAAGCCCCGATCGATCGCGAGATCACACTGCCTCGCCCAACAAAATTGCACAATCCGCGATCGATCGCGGAGCTAGCGCCGATCGATCGCGGCCTCGCCGATCGATCGCGCGCATCTCGCGATCGATCGCTGAAGCCCTCTGCCTCAGCACTGCTGCTCGCGATCGATCGCGAGAAAAACGCCGATCGATCGCCGAGCTGTGGGCATGCGGGGTTTGGGCACTATTCACCCATCTTCAACCCCACTCAAAAACACCCACATACACCAATATCAACCAAACCCCACAACTCAAAACCAACTATAAACATCAACATAAACTCAAATATACAACATCCAACCAAAATATTACCAAAACCACAACACCTAACACAAACCCATTTTAAACCCTTCAAAACCAACCCAAACTAAAACAAAACCTTACAAAATTAACAATGAGGTATCCATACCTCTTGGGGACCTTAAATCACCCAACAATATTCCACAAATCAAAGTTTGCAAGCACTTCTCTTCACCCAAGAGCTCAAAATCGAAAATGTGGAGAGGGGAAGGGTTTGGGTGTTGGAAATGATTTGGTAAAGTAAAAGTGTTGGATGGGGTGGGGTTGGGTATAAAATGAGTTATTAAATCAAATGCATTCCAAAATAATCCCATGGTGTATAAAACACCCCAACATGATATTTTTCAAAGCATTTACTCAAAATGCACCATAATATCAATTAACACATGATTTCCAATTAATTGCTAACCAATGCAAATAAATCATGCTTCCAATAATATTTACCCAACATGCACCACATGCACCCTGAAATGCAATCCCGGGTCATCCTAACCACATGACCATGCATTTCCACATAAGGTAAATAAATCCCAACACATAATCAATTACCACATAATTAATCATGTAAACACAATTAAAGCCGAATAGCAATTAACCATTTCGGGGATGTCACAATACTCCCCTACTTATAAGATTTCGTCCTCGAAATCACATGCACTTACCCAAACAGAAACTAAACATAAACTCATACCAGAGAATAGTTCCGGGTAGTGCCGCACCATATGCTGCTCCGTCTCCCACGTAGCCTCCTCGACACCCCTGCGATCCCACTGAACTTTGATCATCGGTATCACTTTGTTCCGAAGTCTACGGTCTGCTCTGTCCAGAATTCTAACAGGCCGTTCCACATAAGATACATCTGACTCTAACTGAACTTCGGAAGGCTGTAACACGTGAGACGGATCCGGCTCATACTTTCGCAGCATCGATACATGAAACACATCATGTATCCCAGATAAAGAAGGCGGCAAAGCCAGTCGGTAAGCCAATGTGCCAATGCGCTGCAAAATCTCGTACGGTCCCACAAACCTCGGAGACAGTTTCCCGCGCATCCCAAACCGCACAACGCCTCTGAAAGGCGAGATCTTCAAAAAGACCTTATCTCCCAACTGAAACTCTAACGGTCTCCGCCGTTTATTCGCATAAGCTGCCTGTCTGTCTTGGGCTGCTTTCATTTTCTGCCTTATAATCTTTATCTTCTCTTCCATTTCCCGGATCAACTCAGGCCCTCCGACTGATCTACTGTCCAAATCATCCCAACACAAGGGCGATCTACATCGTCTGCCATAAAGAGCTTCAAACGGAGCCATCTGAATACTTGCCTGGTAGCTATTGTTATACGAAAACTCTACCAAAGGCACTGAATTCTGCCAAGAAGCATCAAACTCCAAAACACAAGCTCTTAACATGTCCTCGAGCGTCTGAATAGTGCGCTCGGTCTGGCCATCCGTCTGAGGATGATAAGCAGTGCTCAATCTGACCTCAGTTCCCAAAGCTGACTGAAGGCCTTCCCAAAAATGAGATGTGAATCGCGGATCTCGATCTGACACAATAGAAACGGGGATCCCATGCAATCTCACCACATCTCTAATATATAACTGCGCCATCCTCAAGAATGTAAAGGTCATGCTATAGGGGATAAAGTGGGCTACCTTGGTCAATCTGTCCACAATCACCCAAATAGCATCGAAGCCTGAAGCACTCCTCGGCAAATGAGTCACGAAGTCCATGGATATGTGCTCCCACTTCCACTTCGGTATCTCCAAGCTTCTCAACTCGCCGCCAGGTCTCTGTCTCTCTGCCTTAACCTGTTGGCAGATCAAACACCTCTTCACAAAAGCGACGACATCGGACTTCATTTTCTTCCACCAAAACTGACCACGCAGATCTCTGTACATCTTCTTCCCGCCTGGGTGGATGCTAAGTCTGCTACTGTGAGCTCGCTCCAAGATTCCCTTACGCAACTCCGGCGTACTCGGAACTACCCAGCGGTTACCCAATCTCAAAGATCCGTCGTCGGCCACTCTGAACTTCGTCGGCTGACCAAGATGCACTATAGACAACCATCTCTGAACCTCAGCATCTGATCTCTGAGCTCTCCTGATGTTCTCATAAATATCTGGCTCAGCTAATAAGGTAGAGACATACACTGGTGATGCATCTATATCAAAATCATAGCCGAGATGGCAATAGGAGGTCATCATAGCCGACAAATGGATGACGTCCTCAGCAGAACTCCTCACTTTCCGGCTCAGAGCGTCTGCTGTCAGATTGGCCTTCCCCGGATGGTACTCAATCTCGCAATCATAGTCCTTGAGTAGGTCCATCCATCTCCTCTGCCTCATGTTCAGCTCTGCCTGAGTGAATAAAAATTTGAGGCTCTTGTGATCCGTATAGATGGTAAACGACGTACCATACAAATAATGCCTCCAGATCTTCAGGGCGAAGATGATAGTCGCCAATTCCAAGTCATGAACTGGATATCTGGTCTCATGCGGCTTCAACTGCCTCGATGCATAAGCTACCACATGCTTATCTTGCATCAGAACACACCCAAGGCCCTGAAGCGATGCATCAGTATACAACACAAATCTGGAGTTCTCCGTAGGAATCACTAATACTGGCGCCGTCGTCAACCGGTGCTTCAACTCCTGGAAGCTCTCCTCACAAGCTTCTGACCAAAAGAAAGGCACTCCCTTCTGAGTCAACTGAGTCAGCGGCTTGGCAATCTTCGAAAAGCCCTCGACAAAGCGCCGATAATACCCGGCCAAACCAAGAAAACTCCGAATCTCAGGCACAGAAGTGGGGGCAGCCCACTCCATCACAGCCTCAATCTTCTTCGGGTCCACTGATATCCCGCTGCTCGAAATGACATGCCCCAGAAACACTACACTGCTCAGCCAAAACTCGCACTTACTGAGCTTAGCATACAACTGATGCTCTCTGAGAATCTGAAGCACTGTCCTCAAGTGTTTCACATGATCTTCCTCACTCCGGGAGTAGATAAGAATGTCGTCAATAAACACGATGACGAACTGATCAAGATACGGCTGAAACACTCTGTTCATCAGACTCATAAAGACGGCCGGGGCGTTCGTCACACCGAACGGCATTACTAAGAACTCATAATGCCCGTATCGAGTCCGGAACGCTGTCTTCTGCACATCTTCCTCTCTGACACGAATCTGATGATACCCGGATCTCAAATCAATCTTGCTATACACCCTGGTACCTTGCAACTGATCAAACAAGTCGTCTATCCTTGGGAGAGGATACTTGTTCTTCACTGTAGCCTTGTTCAGTTGCCGGTAATCGATGCACAACCGCATCGAACCGTCCTTCTTCTTCACAAAGAGAACTGGTGCGCCCCATGGCGACACGCTCGGGCGTATATAACCCTTGTCAAGGAGATCCTGCAACTGCTCTTTCAACTCTCTCAACTCTGCCGGTGCCATCCTATAAGGTGCACGAGAGATAGCGGATGTCCCTGGCAACAACTCGATCCCAAATTCAACTTCCCTGGCCGGTGGAAATCCTGGGATCTCTTCTGGAAATACATCAGCAAATTCTGCCACAACTGGTACATCCTCAACCCTCATTTCTTTACTCTTTCCAGACGTGTCCACGGCATAAATAAGATAGCCCGTGTGCCCACGTTCCAACAGCTGAGACATCTTGATCGCTGAAATCAACGGAATCTTCGCACGAGACCCGTTGCCAAAGAAAGTCCACTGACTGCCCAACTCAGGTCTGAACTTCACTTTCTCTGCCGGCAATCTACCACTGCCTGATATTTGTTCAGAACATTAATACCCAAGATGCAGTCGAAGTCTGACATACCCAGTACAATCAAGTCTGATCTCAACTCGTTGCCCTCAAAATAAATGAGGCTATCTGCCAAAAACTGATCAGCAACGACGTTTCTTCCAGTGGGTGTCGAGACCAATAGAGGCGTGGGCAAAGAAGACGTGCGCATATGGTGTCTTTCCACAAATCCCACAGACACAAAGGAATGGGAGGCACCTGTATCTATCAAAACAAAAGCAGGGTACGTAAATAAATGACACGTACCGGCAATCACCTCCTCTGGAGCTGCCTGAGCCTGCTCCCTGGTCAGTGCATATACTTGTCCCTGGGGTGGTCCCACTGTCTGACCTCCCAATGGACGAGGCTCAAACTGTTGCCTCTGCTGCACTGTCCTGTCCTCAAACCTTGGTCTGTTGCCCTGATACTCTGACTGGCCTCCCCTGGTGGGACAATACCGAGCAATGTGGCCCATCTTGCCACAGACATAACATGCAGGACACTTGTTTGAAGAATGTGGCCCTCCACAATTGTTGCACCTCGGCTCTCCCGGCCTATCCCCCTGTGAAGATCCTCGACTGGCGGACCAATTCCCCTTCTTGCCATCCTGTTTCTAGCCAAAGTATTTCTTTCCACCATACCGCGAAGATGAAGAGGCACCACGGGGTTTAAATGGCTCACCCCGAGGCCTCAAACTGTCACTAGTCTGCCTCTGTTGCGGTACTGGTGGTGGCATGGCATAAGCTCCCACTCCTAGCTCAGCAAGCTCCGCTCTTGTGAGAGCATCATCAAAAGAAGTTGGGTTATTGATGATAACCCGGTCATAGAGCTCCGGTCGCAGTCCTTTCATGAAATTTCTCATCTTGGCACGTCCATCAGAGGCAATATGGGGGACATACCTCAGTAGTGATGAGTACTGTGTGGCATAGTCTGCCACTGTCATGTTCCCCTGCCTCAGACTTGTAAATTCATCCTCTTTTGTCTGTCTTGCTGCTGCGGAGAAGTATCGGTTCAAGAACCTGGTCCTGAAGAGCGTCCAGTCAATCACAGCACCCAGTGCTCTCATTTCCATTACTGTGCTCCTCCACCACATCAGAGGTTTCTTGGCTAATTGAAACTCCGCTAGCCTCAGCCAAGCCGTCACAGCACAAGGAGCCGATACAAAGATCTGCTCAAGTCTTTCTAACCACTCTTCAGCCTCTTCTCCGGACTCTGTCCCCTCAAACCGGGGCGGATGATAAGACAGAAACTGCGTCAAGCTAATCTCACCCGGTAGCAATAACTGAACTATTGGTTCCATCCCGACAGCCGGTGGAGGTAGAGAATTAGCCTGTCCAATACTCGCATTAACACTCCCAACATCTCCGACTTCCTCATTAGCAGCCATGCTGTAACACAAATGTTAACAACAATCCAAAGCAATATATATATATCATGTCGTTAGATAACATGAGTGATATAGCATGTTAGTATAACCAAATATACACCAATATGCACCACATGCATAAACATGCTTCAAATGTAAGCACCTAGCCAAACATGCTAAGGCTACCCTTCACTCGTTCCCGGGTTCTCTAACCACTGCTCTGATACCACTAATGTAAGGACCCTAATCCTTAAGTGCGGAATCAAGGCATAATAGAGCTAAAGTAAATCAATCAGAGCATAAAGAACATGTTGAGTCTATGAGCTTAAGCATTACATGCCAAAAATAAGGACCACTAAAAGGATTAATTACATTCCAATCAATGAATGTTCATCTATAGTTTTATACTACTCCTAGAGTAGATACTATCCAAAATAATCCTGTCCTTTAATCCTCAAAAGAATGCTTCACAAGCTCACCACCTCAACCCGTTCAAGCTTGCTATCATGCCAAAAAGGTACCTACAAGGACAACCCCCAAACATGAGCAATAATAATCATTCATATTCAACACAATATGAAGATAAAGCGTAAATGCATAATCAATATAAAACACTTCCTGTTTTCCATGCATTTCAAACGCTTCCCGTTTGGTTGTCCCTGTACCACAACTCATGAGTATAATCAACAGATTATTTTTAATGGCCAAAACATGTCATGACATCATATACCATCTCAACTGTACCACATATTGGTCACCATTCCCTAGTCTGTCCATCACAGTGTATTTTAATGCCCCTCGCTTATATTCATATGGGCGGCATAGGATAACCTCGCTACAATGGACATGCGGTACTCCCACCCCTCGCTTCACAGAGAGCGGCAAATACCCTTTCCTCGCCCCATATGACAACCACGCTCAAATGTGACATGCGGCGCTCCCACCCCTCGCTTCACATTTAGCGGAACCAATACAAAAAGCGGCAAGCATTAAAATCATCAAAAGGATGACCACGACTCATGGGATGTGCATCCAATAACCATATTATGCATCTATCATCAATATGCATCAATTACCATGTATATGCATCCACAATGCAATACCACATATGGCATAAATCAACATGTATATGCATCCACAATGCAATACCACATATATACCCGCATCCACAATGCATAATCAATGAGTATATAAAATACATGTTACCGTTGGGTGCCCGTACGTCCACTACGTACCTTTCCAAAATGTGGAATGTGGTTGGACCTCAATTCCTTGGCTGCGTTGCCACCTGGGTTGGTTCTACATATTCACAAATACCAATATTAGAACCCAATAATAGTCCAATACCAAAAATCCCACAAAAATAACCAAAAACATCATTTTTGGCATCTCGCGATCGATCGCCATCAAGCCCCGATCGATCGCGAGATCACACTGCCTCGCCCAACAAAATTGCACAATCCGCGATCGATCGCGGAGCTAGCGCCGATCGATCGCGGCCTCGCCGATCGATCGCGCGCATCTTGCGATCGATCGCTGAAGCCCTCTGCCTCAGCACTGCTGCTCGCGATCGATCGCGAGAAAAACGCCGATCGATCGCCGAGCTGTGGGCATGCGGGTTTGGGCACTATTCACCCATCTTCAACCCCCACTCAAAAACACCCACATACACCATATCAACCAAACCCCACAACTCAAAACCAACTATAAACATCAACATAAACTCAAATATACAACATCCAACCAAAATATTACCAAAACCACAACACCTAACACAAACCCATTTTAAACCCTTCAAAACCAACCCAAACTAAAACAAAACCTTACAAAATTAACAATGAGGTATCCATACCTCTTGGGGACCTTAAATCACCCAACAATCTTCCACAAATCAAAGTTTGCAAGCACTTCTCTTCACCCAAGAGCTCAAAATCGAAAATGTGGAGAGGGGAAGGGTTTGGGTGTTGGAAATGATTTGGTAAAGTAAAAGTGTTGGATGGGGTGGGGTTGGGTATAAAATGAGTTATTAAATCAAATGCATTCCAAAATAATCCCATGGTGTATAAAACACCCCAACATGATATTTTTCAAAGCATTTACTCAAAATGCACCATAATATCAATTAACACATGATTTCCAATTAATTGCTAACCAATGCAAATAAAATCATGCTTCCAATAATATTTACCCAACATGCACCACATGCACCCTGAAATGCAATCCCGGGTCATCCTAACCACATGACCATGCATTTCCACATAAGGTAAATAAATCCCAACACATAATCAATTACCACATAATTAATCATGTAAACACAATTAAAGCCGAATAGCAATTAACCATTTCGGGGATGTCACACCTTTTCCTCACTCCCAATGGTTGTGAAGCCCTATGGCTGCCTTGTATAAAAGTCATCACATCCATCTGTTATATCTCATAGTCATAATATGAATATATAGCTAATAAATTCGAATAGACTTTAACATCATAACCGATGAAAATTTTCTCACAGACAACTCTTTGCCTATGAGAAAACCGTTTCCCACCAGTCAAGCTTTGAAGGTCACTACCTTCCAATCCACTCCAAGCTTTCGGTTGTAGATCCATTTGCAGCCAATGAGAACAATTCCCAAAGAGGATCTACTAAGGTCCATACCTTATTAGAGTACATGGATTCTATTTCAAATTTCATAGCATCTAATATCCCGAAACGATGTCCAACATCGTCTCCTTGAAAGTCCCATGGTCAAAATCATTATGACTGCTTTCTAGGAGTAAATTCAATTTATCAGGAATTCTTGAAACATTTTCAGATCTCCTTGGTATGTGTAGTTCAAAAGTTATGATTGATCAATTAATTTCATGTTTTCACTTTTCTAGTGGTTTGTGGTTCTTGAACCCTTTTAAGTTATATTATATTGGCATTCCTTTCTAATAGAAATATTTTCTCTAGAAAGACTTCACTTGCGAAACAAACACTTTGTCTTCAAATGATATATAAATCTCCACAAAATAACATAAGATGGTTCAACTATCCAACTTATCTCCCACTGGTTGCTTCACATAAGCAGAACAATCTGAAATCTATATTTGGAGTATTTTTCAGTCCATATCATATATGGAGTTTTGGTCACTGCATTGGTATGAATTATATTTAACAAATATGTAACCATAGAGAGTTACTCAGAGAGAATCACATTCTCTTTAAGATAACTCAACATCATCTTGCACTAACATTTAGTGCTCCACATACGTCCATATGAATCAAATTCAATGGACATTCAACACATGCTAAATATATGTTGGATTTAAGTTATCATTCTTTTTATATTCTTTGAATATAATCATACTAATCATTCATAAGTTCACCATATTCAATAAAACACGCATTCTTAAAAATACTGCAAATCACATTCGCATATTTAAAAGAATATCATTCTCTATCAAAATAGGGACCCGTTATTAATTAAGTACGCTTAACCTTGAGTTAGTAAACCCGGGTGATTAAAAGCGAAGAATTCGAATTGATGTGTTCCGGGTCACAACACTTTATCTTTAACCAACTTAATATACATCAAAATTATACCAAATGGTATACCATTTTCAGCCATGCACCTACATTAAAAATGATGAAGCACCATTTTGGGACACATGGACATAATGGGTTAGGAAATTATTAAAAAAATCCCAATTTACAATGTTCGTGATTAAATCTCGAACAAATAAATAATTGCTCAAACCAGTTCCTAACCAGTTCAAGATTTTAAATTAAATAAATGTTTCAAACAGCCTTTGCAACAACTCTTGCTACAATGCTTAGCCTCAAGAAGGTTTCACCTTCCTAGGACTCTCTACTTCTTCACATCACATGCAACTTTTTGCAAAAATGTGAGCACAACTGACATCATATACCAAAGAAGTAGAACCAATAGAAACATTTAATTTTAATATATAACATACCCTTTCTAGAACGCTTCTAGTCTAGGTATTCCTTACAATTTTGCGCCAGTACTAGCAGTGAAAACATAGATGCCTCTCCTTTCTTAGTTGCTACTATATCCTTTTTGTTTTTTGAGGTTGGGAACCATTTCCCTTCTTCTTCTTTATCCTTGAACTCTTCCTACCATTGGTAGAAGATTCGACAAGAAGAACACGTTTCTCCTTTTGAATCAAGGACTCATGAGTTTCCAACATTTTGACTATAAGATCAAATCTACAGCCAGTTAATGAGGATTTGTCACATTCAGATTTTCCAATTTCTCAACAAGAGATATTTTTCTTACACCATGCTCATAGACCAAAGTCCCATCTCGCATGTGAAATGAAAATAGCTCTTTTGAAATCACGAGTCTCAGTAATCGCACCCGTTCACCAACAACATTTGTTGGTGTTGGAAAATATCAGCAATGTGAACGAATTTCTCATATCTGTGTTGAAACTCATTGGTGACATTGGTGCTATCATATAGCACCTAGCCGAGAGATCATCGTCCCACCACTTCTCAAGTGTGGCGATCTTTTCATGAGACGAATGGGGAGACACTTCAACATAAGGCTCCCACCAAGGGTATATAGCAACCTTTTAGAAGCAAGCATTATTTTAAAATTAATAGTCAATCAGAATAATTTGGTGCGGTTACTTTGTTTATATCGAGAATTGATGCAATCGGATTCACCGCAATTACAATACTGAGAATAAACAGAAAATACATGCAAACCGTTTGATTATTAATTAATTCAAAAACTATGGACTTTAGTTATTGAATGCTCCCACTAAATTTTTCGAATTCATCACCCTCATGACACATGAACGGAAAATCATATTTCTTAGTGGGCTTGGAGTCCAACTAGCTCATGATAGCCCCGGGCGAGGGTCCAGCCGACCTCATGATACTAAAGGCAGCTCACAATTGCATCATATGAATTAATGTTGTTCAGTGCACCGAGATTTGAACTTGGGCTACAAGATTTGAAGTCCAATGTCCTAAGCACTTGAACAAGAAAACCTTATTTGTTAAACCGCCAATAACAAAAATGTATAATAAGTTAATAACAAATATTTTGGACCCTTGTTCCCACCGCCGCTAGGCCATTTGTCCGTGTTTATTAAATTGCTAGTAACAGAATACCCATGGCCTGGACTTCCCCCAGCCTCGAGATTTGGGTGAGCCAAGTCAATTCCTTCTAAGCATGCCAAACTACCGAGCATGCCTAGCTCCGAGCATGTCAACTACTGAGTATGCCTAGCTCCGAGAATGCCTAGCTTCAAGCATGCATAGCTCCAACAATGCCTAGCTCTGAGCACGTGTAGCTCCGAGCATGCCTAGCTCCGAACACGCCTAGCTCCGAGTATGCCAAATTACCGAATACGTCTAGCTCCGAGCATGCCAAGCATGCCTAGCTCCGAACACGCCTAGCTCCAAGCATGCCTAGCTCCAAGCACGCCTATCTCCGGCATGCCAAACTACTGAGTATGCCTAGCTCCAAGCCCGCTGAGCTCCTAGCCTAGCTCCAAACATGTCTGCACCATGCATATCAAACTAACAAGCATGCTACACTCCAAGCGTGCCAACAACTTTGTTTAGGCAAGCTAGTGGCCGAGGTCAGAGCTCGCTCATATCTCATGTCGGGCGAGCACAAAGCTTGCCCGTGTCAAGCTAGTGGAGAGCTTAGAGCTTGCCTGTGCCGCCTACCAGGTGGGCTCATAGCTCGCTGATCCTACTCATGCGGAAGATTCAAGGGAATATGAGCATTTCCAAGTGGTTGAGCCTACTGTGGAAGAGTTATCTGATGAATTCCCGTGTCAAGATGAGCCTAGATATGCTCCACAAAAGAATGAAGGTAAACCTTCACTTGAAGATTTTGTGAATACTTTTGTTCAAAGTTCGACATTGAGGCTTGACAAGAATGAGTCGAGGCTTGATACGATTGAGGGTCACATGAACAACATGGGTGCTACAATGAAGTCTCTTGAGGTGCAAATTGGGCAGCTTGCTAATGCCATGAACAACCAACAAAGAGGATCATTTCCTAGCAACACCGAAGTGAACCCAAACCAACCAAGTTTGGGAGAGTGATCCTACTCATGCGGAAGATTCAAGGGAATATGAGCATATTCAAGTGGTTGAGCCTACTGTGGAAGAGTTATCTGATGAATTCCCATGTCAAGATGAGCCTAGCGTGACGTTGGAAGATGAGCATATTTTTGAAAATAGTGAGGAGCACTCATCGATGGTGATGTCCTATATGCCATATGTGGATCCGTTCTTCCCATCGATGCCAACTTCACCATATTATGATCTCCACGAGATGAAGCCAAGTTTAGAATCTTTCTCCCATGCTTATCAATTTTCGAAGGACGTTGTTGGAGCGACGAGCGTTAACTGCCACTATCTTGCCAAGCTTGAGGGCATACACAACCAAGACCCACATGTAGTGTCATATGATACTTACTATGGGCGGAAGCCGCTATTTGATGGTTGCTTCGCATAGTCTGGCTGACGACTTTAAACAAAGCGCTTTTCGGGAGGCAACCCGAATCCTATATCCCTTATTTTATTTTATTTAACAAAAAAAATAAAATTTGAGATGCCGTAGGACAGGCGTAACTACGCCCCTTTGTGGCGTAATTACGCCTGTCAAATTTCAGAAAATTTTAAAATGCCGTAGCTTAGGCGTAACTACGCCTGTTTTCGACGTAGTTACGCCTACCATTTTTTTTTAAAAAAAAAAAATTTTCACAGCCGTAGGCGAGGCGTAATTACGCCTCTCAAGCGGCGTAATTACGCCTCGCGTATTTTTAGTCCTCTTCCCCTCAAATTTTTTAATTTCGATTTTTTCTCCTCAATCTCTCTTAATTATGCTATCCCACCTCTAAAGTCCATATTTTTATCGATTAATTGCAGGTTTTTGGAGTCTATTGGTGCAAGGAAGCAAGTTAGGGGGGGTTGCATCAAAGTGGTCTAGCTTAGCCAACCAAATCAAAAATTCTTCATCTAAAGGTTGGGTCTATACTGATGCGGAGGTCCCTATCATCATCTTCTCACCATACCCATGAGCATGAGATGGGCGACGATTACTGACGATCGTCGTCACAGGTAGGTGTGTTGTCCCTTATTTATATTGTGTATGGTACATTGAGGACAATGCACGATTTTAAGTTTGGGGGGGTGTTTAAACTTGAAGATGTTTTGTTTCTGGATTCCTATGTGTGTTTTGTTTTGTGTTTTTTTTTTTTAGTCATTTTTTTGTTCTTTTTGTGTCATAAGTCATGATTTGAAGTAATTGTGAAGGCCGAGATGAAGTAATTGAGCTTATTTGTGAAAATTTTAAAATTTTTGTTCACTTTGCTCTTGAGTTTCTTACATATTCATGCACTAGAGACCATGACCATTTGACCAATTAAAGTTGATTTGAATGAACACAAATATGATATAGGGCAATTTTGACAATATTTGGGCCTTTATTCATTGATGAAATTTGCCATAGTAGCCCCTTTGAGCTTAAATGTAAAGAATGAGGATTGAATTGTTGCAATATATTTTATAATCCATTCAAATTTGTTTCTTATATTACCTTGGTTTTGAGATACCATTTGAGCACATTGGTCAATCATATAAGTTATTTGGTGAATTGAGAATAGTCTAGAACTTGCTTAGTACCCTTTGAGGCGAAATACGGATGTTAGTGGGCTTAGGAAGGATTTAGGCACATTTTTGATTCGTTTGAGCCTTTGAAGCCACCAAATGACATCATTTTTAATCCTATCTACCCTTTTGAGCTTATTGGAAAATCGAATGGCATGTGCTTAGGCACATAATAACCTCCATTCCGGCATCATTTCAAAATCCACAATCGACCACCTTGTTGAAAGCTTATATACACTATTTCTACCCTCAAGTGAGTAAGACCCGGATTGCACTTTAAAATTTCAAATATCCCCCCCATGTTCCTCATTAAAAAATAGAAAAGGGGATAATAATGAAAAAAATGGCATGGATGCATAAAAAATGTTGAAGAGGTGAAGAAAATAAGTGATTGAAAGAAAAAAAAATGAGAAAATAATGAGGTGAGATGATGAGGCGATGAGAAAAGAGGGTGAATTGAAAAGAAAAAAAATGATGAATCATCAATAGAAGGAATCGAAATTGAGATGAGAGTGCACAACAATGTCATATTTAACTTACTCTCTTGTTTGAAATTCTGATCTTTTTATTGAAGCCATGAGCCAAAGCCTAACGTTACAAGCCTATTAAGACCTATTGACCGAGCCACATTCGTCTAATATACTAGTGGAGAAGGTTACGAATAGTAAGCTTATGGACACTCGAGAAACACTTGTAATGCATATGGTTTTGACATTCACACACGCACATCTCATTACTTTGATTTGACGCATTGTTCACTGTTTGTCAAAGTTATACTCCTTTTTATGAACAATGCAAATGAACCAATACACCTTGCAAAGTCCTATTGATTTGTGAGTAAAGATTGCTTTAATGGTTAAATGGAAGTGGTACACACACACTTGAGAACTCTTGAGTAGACTGATATGCATACTTGACTTAAAATTTTTAGACAATTGATCTTCGAGGCCAATTTGCAATTATAACATTTCATGACTTGCGTTAGTAGTGTGTTTTTCTTTTTCTCTTTTATTTCTTAGTCTTTTTCCATTTCTATTTTGCTCGGGACTAGCAAAAGTTTAAGTTTAGGGGGTTTGATAAGTGTTTTTTATACACTTATATTTCCTCTTATTTTGCATGGTTTAGTGTTAGTTTTCGATCAGAATTACACTTTTGGTCTTGTTCTGTGTTGTTTTGCAGGAATCCAATGAATGAAGCATTTTATTACTAAAAGATGATGAGAATGACATAAATGTGACAATAATTCAATTTGGGACTGAAAAGTAAAATAATCATGCAGACCGGGACATGTCAAATGGCAAGATTATATTATATTATATTATATTATATTATAATATAATATATATACACAGAAGGAAGGAAAGAAAGAGGAGATTGGATTGGAGATTTGGTGATGATATATTAAAGGAAGAAGATACGTTCAGATTTTAAAAGGAAAGAAGATTTACGTGCAGAATTAGAGAGGATAAGAAGGGAAAATCACGTACATAAAGGGGATTGATTTACGAACAAAGGGCAGCGAGAGATTGAAGGAGAAAATAGGAGACGTACAGATTTATACGTGAAGGGACGAGAACAGAGGAGGCATTCACGTAAGCAGCAGGCGGGACAGAATTAACGTAAACTAGAGACGCACGAAGAGAAGAGCAGCGAGAAAGAGGCAGAAGACCGAGAGCTAAACCAGTGAAGGGGAGGAGATCATTCGAGGCGGTGCGCTTATAAATTTTATAAAGTAAACTAATGAGCAAGATTAAACTAAGATGATTAAAATTATGAGAAAAACGATTCTTGCTTTTCAGTCGACTTTACCTTGGAATTATGCATTCAATCATCGATTATCACAAAAGATGTAATTTTTACTTGAATATTTATCATTAGAGATTCAACTCATATCTTACCTTATGCCTAGTTAAAATAGCCCAAGCGTTCTAAGTTAACCCGTATCGTTATATTGATCAAAACAACAGCAGCTAAGATTAATATTACAATAACTTTCAAATCTAGTAATGATGAAACTTAGACAACATAATCCAAGTGTCTATGTTTAAGAGTCAAGCGTTTTTCCTAAGAATTTAACAACACCAACAACAGACAATTATCAATATTAGTTGCTTCAAAGGCCAAGCATTAGATTGCATGTAAACATCATTAGATGGTCAATCTTATAATCAAAACACAACAATCATGGCAATAATAGTAGAAAAACACATGATACTCAACAAAAATCAATAAAAGAACATCAATCTCATGAAAAACATAAAATCTAAGGTATTGTCTTCCTTCAACCAAGAATCAAAAGTATTCAGGATTCTGCTGGCGATCGATCGACACTGGCTGACGATCTATTGCCAGTTTTTATTTTTTCGGGTAGAAAGTTTTGGCGATCGATCACTGAATTTGGCCGATCGATCACTGTTTTCCAGTATGTTTTAACGATCGTCGCTCCTTTCTGCCGATCGATCGTTGACCTATGAATTTGTTGCTCAAATTTCTGTCCATAAGCAATCGATTTCTCCTTCTTAGGCGATGGGTCTCGAGTCAAAAATCATTTTTAAGCATTTTTCTTGGTCTACTTTGTTTCCTCACCATCTCCAATGCTTTTCTTGATCCTTATTCATCGTTATAAGCTCGATTTTTTGATTTCACATACATTTACACAAATATACAATTAGGTAGCAATTGCATCAAATTATCCATCAAAAATACCAAATCGTAGACAATTAAGCGCAATAGATGTGTCTATTTCTAGTCACATCAATGGTCCATCACATATTTTCATATGATGGTACCCTACGACATCTATTGTGGTCCCCTGGTGTTCCCATCGGGTAGTTTCACTTTCGGTTGAGAAATCTAACTCCCAATCCTAGTTGGCATGGACGATCTAAACTTCGTAGTACGGCCTCGCAAATCAGATAAAATGTACGACCCATATTTCCAATGCATATTGTACGGAGAGAGTGACACCTCCTTCTGGTCCCCGGCTCTAGTATTATGGTCCACGACTCTAGTACTTTGGTCCCCGACTCTAGGTCACTGGTCCTCCCCAAAACTCAGAGAATGTCTCATAGGCTCCTAACAGTCGGTTAAAGATTGTTCCCTTCCATCTCTTATAAATACCATGTTCGTTGATGAAAAGAGGGACACTATTATTCATTCTTTGAAGCATATTTCTGTTATCTTTCATTTTATCAAGTCCTTGCCTTAAACGTTGGAGTTGACGTGTCGGAACACCATTCCGGCCCCTTCTCACACTTTGTTCGTGGTTTCAGGCTCGCCCTAGCTATTGCCCAAAATATTACCTAGATGAGCTCCAGCCACAGGAAGGAGGTCAACAAGCACTCTCCAAGCACACTCCGCCACCAGAAAGATGTCGTCTCATTTAAGTAGGTATCATTTGGCGTCGTTGTGGGAAAACTTGAGCAAAGACGTAAATTAGGTGGTAGCAGAGTAGTAAAGAGGACGAGTACAATGGAATCGTGCCCAAAGTAAGGAAACGAAGGACTCCCTCCAATGGTGAATGTGGGAGGGCTAACTTGGAGCAGCTTGCAAAGTCATCAACAAGACATTGGAAGAGATCAGGATGAGAGAATATGCATATCAACGCCTGATGGTCGTCACCAGATACCATGCATTGGAAAAAATGCTCACGATTTGGTCGATGAAACTACTCACAGACTTAGCTGGCAAGGTCACCTTCGAGCCATCTCATACTGAGCTCCCCAGCATTAGCTCAACCGTAGCACCCTAGTGGGAACTCAACTTACTACTTCCAACATGAGCTCATCCTTAGCTCGCCAACATGAGCTCATCATTAGCTCTTCAGATGGATGCCATCTTTAGCTCCTCAACCCCGAAGTCATACTTATCTCTGAAGGTGCAAGTTATCCTTAGATCCTTACCTTGAGCTCATCCTTAGCTATCTGGAACCTCGTCCGGCGATAACGTGGGAAACAGTGGACAAAGACGTTGATATGTCATGAAGAAGAGGAAGCAGAAGAAAAGACACAAGTGGAAACGCGTAGACACACGTATAGAATAGAGGAATGTCAAGCGCCTCCGGTGATGATCTTGGGACATAAAGAACATTTAGCCCAGTTCATCACCAACACTATGGAGGAAGCCCTTAAGAAGAATCAACACCCACTACCAACAGGAGATATGGGTACCATTGCCAAATTGCGAGGAAAACATTGAAGTCCAACAAAGCCACGCTGAGGGGATAAAACTCATCCAAAGCACAGGATGCCCGAAAGTACATCAAAAAGATGGAAGAAGGGTGGAATGAGATTAGAAACTAAGATTACAGCATAAAGGAAATGTCTCTGCCCTAAAAAAAGAGATTCACTTCTCCCTCGTGATTTTAGAGGGAGAACTCGCTCTCTACTTCCATCAGTCAAGCATGGATGGAGTATGATGGAAGCATCGATC